>JASANE010028763.1:0-63719 GCA_030248225.1 Trileptium ribeirensis | reverse complement strand
TACTGCTCGATGTATCTTGGTTACACGTAGACCGAGACTAATATAAAATGCTAACACTCGACCATGTACTATGTACTTAGTCTTACTGTTAAGATTAGGCACTAGTTTCTGAACATGCGCGTTGGACATATAAAGACGTTCTTTGATATCTACACAGTAGGGTGAAATCATAGAGTTCTTAATGCACATATTTTCTGGTGCCACTGGGTAGTCACTATGTAGGTCGTGTAAATGGCCGGGGTACTCGAGATCTACTTCTAGGGCATAGCCAATATTACCCTCACTTCGATAGTCAATAGCCGATAATTTCTGCTCTTCAACCCATCTAAAGTTCTTGACCGGTAACTTTTGTACTATGGTCCAGCCGTAGAGGTTATTCGTGTCTAAATACATTATATAAATAGATTCCATTATATTATCATAGTCTTCGAGGTATTTGTTATTTGCCTTAGAATACCGGTGGGATATCATTGAAATACCACCCCTGATACAAAAACATATACATATCAGAGTCTCTGAGTAATTGAAGTTCCACCCCGGTTTTCTTTAAGCATGCAACCCATGCGAAGCTGGGTAAAGTAATGTAATGGGCGGGGTCTAGAATGATTGAGTGCGAATTGCCTAAAATTTTCAAATACGTCACATAGAAGTAGTACGTCTGTTTTCAAGTAAAGGTCATTGTATTCCCCGAGGTTGTTAATACCCATTTTGTCCCAAACACTTTGTGCGTAACTGTAATCGTCTGAACTCATATCTTCCCCAGTAAGTTTGCTATGAAAAACTCTCTTGGTGGTAATTGGGTCTCCTGGAAGCGTTCCCCCTTATCCATATAATCATAGGGATAGACGCCTTTGCGAAGAAGCAACTTTGTATGCGATCCAAAAGACTGGGTAATAGCTGGGAAATTATAACTAGTTAAACCTTCAACTATTGAACTAAGCGAAGAAGGTAAAAATTGAAAACTGTCTTTAAATTTCATTGTCCATGTATACTTTTTTTCTTCTTCGTAACCGAACTATCCTCCACCTCGCCACCGTCCTCCGCCATGTAATCGAGTAGATCGTTGAAATCGTCCTCATCTTCATCACCTTCGCCTAGTTGATCTAGCGTTAATACGTCATCTCCGTCGTAGTATTCAATGTCTTGAAGTAGATGAGGTACGATGTTGGGCTGACGAGCATCCGCTTTATCGAACAGCGCTTGAAGGAACTGACTAGGTCCATGTGTTGTTGGATATTCTTCTTGTGGTTGGTACTTGAGTTTGATGCCAAACGACAAATAGTCCTCCGATCCTTTGGGTATACAATTAATTGTAGCACCCAGTTCGTTGCACAGACGACCGATTTCCTGCATAATAATGTGACCATCATATTTTCGAAGGTTGTGAAAGAAGACGTTCACATTGCGGTTGAGCCGGTATCCTATATTGCACTCGGAGTGACACGCACCGCGATACCTTCCACATAGATGGCAATGGTCTCTGGCTTTGTCGTAATGAAGAGCTCCACTACATATCATACAGTGTGTTGCTTCCTTGAACGCCTTGGTGTCGATATTGCTCATGTTGAGCGGTACGATGTTGTTGATTCGTTGCTGATATTTTTGTCCCAGTTCCACCACCTTGTAAACAAATTGTTCTACCGCATCTTTGCCCCTATACACTACCGGATCACCTATTTCTAAGTTGTCATCGCATCCACATCCGAACATATCCACCAGTCCAAATCCGCATACCTGATGTTGTTGGTATGGATTACTGTTGGAAGTTGCTGATGAGGGTTCACAACCGCTTACGGGGAGAAGGATTGCCTCGAAGTCTGCGTAGATAGTGTATGGACTTCGTAGCATCTTATAAGTATTGCGAAATCGGAGTATATCGTGCTTTGGAAATGTCGTTTTTGTAGGTTCCTGACTTCGACACATCTGCACATGTTGTTGAAGTTTTACTTCGGAATACTGAGGTAAGAGGCATCTAACACAAAAATACTTTGATCGGTGACCACCACGTTGCGTTGAGAGTAGGCGGTCTGTGTCTTTGATCCATGAGTAATGCATGTCATGATACATGAGATTGACAACTCGTTCCTCTTGCCCGTCGTAGATTCGAAGGGGGAGAATTTGACCATTTTCCCATGAAAATATGTTTAGACCAATATTATTGAGACGCTCGAAGCAAGATATACTCGATAACTCCACCGGGAATTTAATATCTTTGAAGTTGAGCTCGTTGACGAACTGATGATACTTGGTGACACGCTGAGGGTCTTTTGTTACCGGATGCAAAGCTGCTAATATTGCCCACATGAAGCACTTATTATCATTGTTTTGAACGTTGACTATAGCTTTCTTTGCTTTCAAAGCTGGAGGTAGTGACTTGTAGGTTGCACCACGAAGAGGTTTGTATCGTGCTAAATGGATGTCGAGGTGATCTACTTTCCTGAAATTGAATTTTTATCTCACAAAATCAAATTTGAGTGTTGTTAAAAACCACCGAATAGCATTATAACACATTAAAACAATCTAGAATAAATTAATCACTCCGAGTATCTGAGAAATTGTACCCTGTTTCATGGTGTGAGTTCTAGGTTATCGTTTTATATGATATTCATTGTGCCGCATTTGAGTCGTCGATATACCAAAACTTGTAAAATGGAGATTGTGTAGAAATTTCATGTTTTTAAAGATTTTTGGTTATTGTACAATAACTTTAAAAGTTTGTCTGCGTCAGGTTTGGAATATTCATACTCAACTTATATATCATGGACATCATTTTAAATATTGCCAATATTTTAGCTATATTATTAAACATTTTTGTGCCTACGTAGTAATATTAATGATTATAAGTATCAGATTCCGACATCCCATGCTCCACTACGAATAGCTGTTGTTTTATACAAAAGTCGTTTTAGCCAATTATTGTAACAATTTAGATACATGTGATTTGAACAACTAACGAAATAGAAGATATATTTGATTTTACCTTAGAACCCATCCTGATCCGCGTTCCATAA
The DNA here is from genome assembly GCA_030248225.1 of Trileptium ribeirensis. NCBI lineage: Eukaryota > Metazoa > Nematoda > Enoplea > Enoplida > Thoracostomopsidae > Trileptium > Trileptium ribeirensis. The sequence goes on along the minus strand of JASANE010028763.1, from coordinate 60,708 downwards.
AAGCATCGATATTTTTAGCTATCTCCGTCTTTATGGCTATGATCCGCTCTGAAATATCTGTTGCTGAGAATACGTGTTTAACTTTTGCCGCGAAGTGACTTGAAATCACGTCTTCCTTACCTAGAGGTCTATCGAAAGTTACTTTCATCGTTGCATATAATTTTATTCCATAACATTGTTCTGTGATTGTCTTTAAAAAATGTTTGACTTCTGGCAATGTAGTTTCGAGTGACAATAGTGGATCAACCATGTCTGCCGTTGTTGTTAAGCGATGACACTCTGTGAACCCCCTGAGAGCGGTAGATAGCTTCTGACGATTCACAACTGTCGATTCCATATTTAAATATAGTTACTTACTAATACTTTTTATGTCAATATGTGTAAATCTAAAAGAATACTAATTAGTTGCTAACATGCAGATAAAACTGGAAAATACCTTATCCGAATATTAGACAGTGAGTTGGGGCAGAGCTTGCCTCCATTTAATAATTTTAAAGCGAATCTTTATACTTTTTAATAATTTTTATATAACTAAAAAGTTTAGTCAGTAAGAAATAATTATTAATTTAAATTGTTAATTTTGAATACAGAATAAATAAATTTAGTATTTACGCTCAGAAAGTTCCATGCCTTAAAGAGAAGAAACCCTAAACAAACATAATGCACAGAAGGTACGAATTGTTAACAGATTTGCTTACCCACTCGGCTTAACCAGTAACCACAAACGGTGTAACTATTCTCATACTGATCGTTTTTACTACAGCACATCAAGCATCATTTGATTATATAAAAACCATGAGCTGTTTAGTATAATCTGCAAGGCCATATGCTATGACGATTGAACCTTCACAATTTCTATCGAGAGTAAGTGGCTGTCTAAAACTGGAGTTGTGTGAATTTCACATTCTTTTTAATAAAAACTAGTCAACGAGTTATCTTCCTAGTATCTCGAGGAAAGCATGTTGGATGGAAGATTTACGATTTTCGGGTATTTCAATAGCTATGCAGTCTGGGTTTATCATATCCTAAGAAAAATTCTACATTTTGGAGAAGTAATAACAAATGTTGTTATAGCATCAACGTACTGGCGGATACTGTACTTCTCCCGCTCGGTTGACGAGGATTCACATGTCGTTTACTTCGGTTACAGAGCTAGAATATTTTAATCTTCAATCAGTACTGCGATTTTTTGTCACAAAATGTAATATACAGCTGCTACTCCCGGTTGGTATTTAAACTTTTGCCACACAACCAAATATATATGCTGCGTGATGTTGGGTGCTATCAAAAATAAATGTCATGCCTGTATCATTTCTATGCTATCAAATATTAATTACGCGTTGGTTAATAGAATTGCAGCTAAATAATGCTAAGCAGCCGATCTGGTTGACGAACAAATGAGACTGACAAAATATCTGACTATGTGCGCCTATTTAATAACTTATGTTAAAATTTATTAATAGCACTATTCCTAGAGGAATTTATCTAGAAGGCCAATGATAATGTAGCTGGTGTATTATTATATGACTCGTTACATAAATTCGAAAGACTGTTTTTCCAATAAACGAAGGCCTGGGCTTTTACAAGAATGATCACAGCTTTCAATGACGTCATCTGGAACCAATAAATGATGCGAGACAAACGAATAACCACAGGTGTAGGGACAAAGGGACCAATCAAGGGAGGAGTACGGTTTTCGAGGTTATAAGTTTCAGCCAATCAGCGCGTGAATAAAACCTAAAAAAGTGACAGGTCATTAATCATTTTGATGACTGCGCCAGAACGCCCATTTTTTATACTACTATCGCCTAGTTCGAGGTTCCAAACTGAGCTTCCTGAGCATCCGTCAAAAACACAGATAGGCAAAAATACATATGGTATGGTAGCACATTAAGTATTACAGTGACTGTAAATTTTCAGTACATAGTGGTCGCTTCTCCGTATAAATGCGCGAAAGCTGGGGAGTATTTACTAAGTGGGAGCATGGAGGAGTGTTAAAAATACCAAATTTTGTGATATATATGCATGCGAAAATACGCCATGTTCTGTTGATTCCATTATATATGTACGTGACAATGTTACATACATTTTGAGCTTGATTTCTAGATGGGCTGACAGAGGCTAACCCCATGGGCTAAAAAATTTGGAAACAGTTCTCTTTTTGATATGCTTCTGCAGGTTAGTAAATTAGTGGCTACACCCAGTAGGATGTTTTCTAATCATGTATGAATTGTCATCTTAACCTCATATTAACACTGCAATGATAAGTGGCAACATTCTAAATTTACAAATCACAAGTTTCAAGAAAATAATAATTATGAGAAAAAGATTATGGGCCAGTACTTCCCGAATTAGCTGCGTTACGCAAGTGCAGCTACAAGTATCGAATTTAGCTACTACCAAAATTTATAAACGCATTATAACCCTCAACGTAGAACCAAGAGTGCATTAGGGAAGAGCATGACACTTTCCTGCACTCACGTATTAGCAGGTGTTTGATGCCGCGGGCGTTTTCGGCCTGACCCCCCCTCCAATTTTCTAGGGGGTCCAGATCCCCCGCCTTGTCCCCCCAGTTGCTGGGGGGGGGGTAGCTCGGACCCCCCCAGTTTTTTGTGGGGTCGATCGGAACCCCCAGTTTTTTATAGGTATCGGTCGGACCCCCCCCCCAAAAAAAACTGGTGGGGGTCCGAGCCACCCCCCCCCCCCAGAAACTGGGGGACAAGGTCGGGGCATTTGGACCCACAGAAATTGGGGGGTCAGGCCGAAAACGCCCGCATCATCAAACACGGGCTAATACATGAGTGCAGGAAGGTGTCATGCGCTTCCCTAATGCACTCTTGGTTGAACTAATTGATAATAGCAAAATTTCACATTCTATTACCAAAATTTAGTTTTTATTGCACCATGCAGTACCTCGAGGTTAATGATTAATGATTTATCTGATTACATTTATATAAAACAACTAAACCAATGTGTTTAATTGGTTAAAGAATTCTATATGCATATCGTTCACCTGCAGCCAACAAGAAGCATATTTATACTTTCTTTTGTTTTACCTTATTGATCAGACCAGGTTCGGGTGGCACAAATTGCAGTCCCGCTAATTTCCGTTTCGGTTTTATCACCGGTAAACGTACATATGTAGTTAGCATTCGAATGATTTATGCTGCTCAGATGTACGCTTAAGCCTAGTCGAAACCCAACGAAACGAAAGTAATTCCAAGTAATTCCGTATCTGGTTCCAACAGGCTGAGTCTCACTAAATGTGCAAATGTGCAATCACAATTTATAATTGAAATCACCGATTATACAAATCATATATATATATATATATATATATATATATATATATATATATATATATATATATATATATATATATATATATATATATATATATATATATATATATATATATATATATGAATTCTATTTTCTCTGTTTTATATTGCATTGCTGAGCATAATTACAATGGTTTGAAACCAAGCCGCGTTTAGCGTCTAAAAGCACGAGCTAAATTAGAAATCATATTTGAATGAATTATCAGACCGACTCGGTATGATTTATTTTCACGATACGCTGTGGCCCCATTAAAATTCGTTCGTGACATTAACATTCTATTGTTTCACAGAGCTCAGATGTACTATGCATATATATATAATTTCGATACAACTGTGTTTGTGTTGTGCCCAAAAATGCGGTTTGTAAAAGTGTTCATCTATAATATTGAAATTGTTGAAAATTATTTGGAATTCCCAACTAATGTCTTGATTGTTGGTCCTTATAACATTTAATTACGATGCACTCGGGGATACACATGACTCAGTACGGGCTGATCAACTCGATATCGATGAGGACTCAAAATGTTCATCTAGGTGCGAACTTGGGCTCTTTGGAGACTACGATTCCTATGTCAACGTATTGCCCAATTTGCCCAGAAAAATCTTGATTCTTATTTTTCACAATTTTGTACCATAAAACATGTAAATTAGCTAATCCCAAAGTATACCCAACTCTAAAACGCAACCCAGTATACGGCTAATTTTATAGTTTATGTTTCGCTTATATGGGTGTAACTCTTTTGCTCATTGCTTGGTCGTTACCAGCCAGACGTGGAACAACCCATCTTTTCAGGTCTAAATTTCAGATACCTTTGCATCTCCTCGAGTACTTGTTTTCCACTTTATGCCTGTTTCTACATTTATTGCTCTACGTTATTTTCCCCACCTTTTCGGGAAACTACGCTTTTAGTTAATTTAAGTTTCATTAATTCAAGGTTTTCCAGTAGTTAGAACAGTAGTTCGGATCTCTTCATTCGAAAGGCTTCGTAGGCATTTGAAGCACAAATACATCATAGAGCACACATGAAAATTTTAAACATATCCGAACTACACGGATTATAGTCATTGGCTGGATGTTCTAGTGAATATTCCACACTATTTTAATAGTATATTCTACACAAAAGTGATAGACAAGATTTAATCCCATCATATTATAGCTATACAAGTACAATTACACTGAAAACTAAATTGGTGAAAATTTCAGTAAATATTCGCTGAAAAGCGCAACAAATTTTTTTATGAGAAATTGAAAAAAAATATTTACTGAAATTTCAAACAAAGTGTTACGGAGAATTATATGTTTTATACATTTCGGTTGATATATTGCTGAAATTTCTGTGCTGTACTCTAGAAGTTTACGGTGTACATTTCAGAAAATATTGAATTAAATTTATGTGAATTAATTCTAAGAGTATACAGTTAATATATTTAATCGCTAACTTTGAATCTGAATATAATATACTTGGCCAAAATGGAGCTCAAAGCTGAGATTTAGGCTTTTTAAGACAAATACTTATGCATTAACTATATATACATGTTTACATTTAGAAAGCGACGAGCTTCAGGTTCCAAGCTTAACTTCTTTTGTTTACTTCTTTTAGGGTTAGGCGGCAATCCAAAATCCAAAATGGACAACGAGACGGCGATGGCCAGGGCGGCAGCAGCTGCAGCTACCCTGTCAGCGCTCGGGTTTGTTCCTTCAACCGCAATTGCTTCGGAGAGTCCGGATCCAAGTCTTTCGCCGGAACCTGATGAAAAATGCGCGGAAACACCACCAGTCGACAACGCAATTCGAGAAGCGTTACTTGCGCAACAACAGCAGCAGCAAAGCCTTCTATCGTCATCATCAGCACTACAACTAGCCGGAACAAGTATCGGCTGTTCGGTTACATCGCCACCACCGCCAACTGCTACGCCAGGCGGAGCAATCGCTGGAGTGGGCGCAACTTCGGTCGTGAGCGGCGGTGGAACGGAAACAACAATACGTCAGCGGTCGATTAAAAATTCCGCTAATGCCGATGTTGTATATACACGATGCAAGTTGTGCAACAATCCGATTATGTCTAATCGCTATTCGAATATGATTAACCATGTGAAACGACATGCGACGCTGAAGCAATTTTCATGTCCGTACTGTAATTATCAGCACAATGAAACTGCAAAGGTTGGTTTGATTGGGTGTTTTCTTTTTACAATTGAGTGTGTCTCAAATAGTTTTGTTTTGTTTTTTTAAAATTAAATTATGTCTCGCCAGTTGCCGTTTTATCAACATCTGAAGGAGTGAACAACGTAAGCCGAGCATAATCCGCTTAGACTTTATCGAGTTAGATATATGATGACGGCGTTGTTCGGCAAAACGCTGCCAGATCCGTGGCTCAATTTTTTCGAAGTCATCCAGTAATGAACAGTTCTCGTTGTAGTTGCAATCAAGGTAACTGATGACGCCCTAAAGACCGTGTCGCCTGAGACTGTACACCCCTCAACCGCTCTTTGAAGGCGCACAAAAATTTTCTGCAATCAGGAGCAAAAGTGCAAAATTCTTAAGGAAAAATTGTGAGGAAAAACTAGGGAGCAAGCTGAAATTGGTTATCTTTGGCGTACCCCTCCCCGTCAACACCATCTGCCACCCTCCTAATCCGACGGACCTTGGGTGCTTATGATAGCGTGTGGGACTTATGACGTTATGATGGTTGGTTACGAGGACACATATATAGGAACATATAGATAATCAAACACGGCCAGAGGCGGCGCTGGCATGTGAATGGCCCCTTCAAACTGCGGTGTCAATTCAAGTGGTCTCCTAGAATGATGTGATTGGCCCCTTAAACTATGGTATAGCTGCCGCCCAAACTACAGTGTGTGGCAGGGCCGGCGCTAGTGTGTGAGTATTCGTGTCCAAGTTATGGTGTGAGTGGCCTCCAGTGCCCCCGTGCCGATGGTCCTGATCCATAGTATTATATTTCCTGAAAGCGAACACTGAAATTTTCTGGAAACAAATGCAAACATGCAAAATGGAACAGAATGGGGGCGTGACGGTACAAATTTGAAAATGTTGAACTCGTAACTGGTTGGATTCGATGTGATTTTATTGACATGTGAGTGAGTGGCTCTCTTGTTGGGGTACGGGGCCCTTACGCCGTCTCTTAACGCTGTGATAAGATAGGTATTGATTTTGCGAAATGACGATTGCCTAATTCATGCGCTTAACGCACTGATTGCGACTTCAATATCACAGATTGACTGTGTTCTTCTATCTTTCATTATGTTTCTATATTCAGCTGATTGATCAGTTGATTACTGTTAAGACATCTATAATAAGGCTCTTTATGTTTTAGATTAGTTAACATCTTCAACCATGATGACTACCGCGCCATTTGTGCGGTCTACTCTGTTGCAACTCATGAATAATTGGTGATAATTATGTGAACGGTCACACTGAGTTGATAAACCTGTGAACGCGTGAACGGTACTCTCTAGCCAGAAAGAGCTTCGTCCAATGGTATCCGGCCCTATCACACCACCCACTGGACTGTAGTGCTTAAAAACCTGGCCGACACTTATGATCTCGCCTACTCGAACACCTCAGATGGCGCTATAAATTAACATTATTTGCTTACAATTAATTCTGTGTAGTTGTTTAAAATTCAACGTTCTGTGGTTTACAACAAATTGGTGAACATGTTTTGCCATTTTATTTGTTTGCCAATTTTGATTATAAATTTCGAAAGTACAAATTAAAAATTTACAAATTATAGTTTTTAATATATGTTTATAGTATATATAATTCATATATATCTAGCATATCTGTAAAAAATATGTATATTTTGATAGGTGCGTTTGCACATGCATCACAACCACGGTGATCAGTCAACTGCACCCGTTGATCGCTGGACAGCTGACCTGCAAAATTCATGGGAAGGCCTTATGTATCAATGTTTTCCTGATCATCAAAACCCACCTCATCGTAGCTCAAGTAAGCGTTTGACATTGTGCTGTGTTTTATTTTTGTTAGACCAAGTTATAGATGATAGATGTCCATATTGGTTGTGGGTGGGATGTGGGCCGGACACCCTAAGCCGCATTTATTCCTCCCTTGAGGGCCCGTCAGGCGCGCGCGTGGGAAGTTTTAGTAAAAAGGAGTAGAAGACAGGAATTGGTGAAATTTTAGCAAAAATTGGGAAAACTGAAGAAAATTTGGGAAAATTTGAGTTTATATAGATTCAGCCATCTATTTCCCTAGTGCGCCCGCCGCCGTGCATCAATCTCTATAGTTTGACTGTTCATTTTTACATACTAGAACTTGGATGAACCCACGAGTTGTCAACAAGCACTATAAATGTGCGCGAGCGTCATTTACGGCCGCCGTTACATTTGACTGAATCATTTCATCGCGTTGGGAACCTCTATAACCTTTATGTTGAGTACCAGGTGATACAGCACCATTCTAAAAAGAATGCGTTAGTCGCATACACAATATATATATATATAAGTGAATATTTTCATCGTTTTCAGCAACAACGAAAACCTTTATGCAAGAAATTATAGCATCAGATGCAAAACCATAAAATCAGGCTTGGTTCATCGTTTTCAGAATCTTCGAAAATGTTTATAATCCCAGATGTAATATATTATGGCATTAGATTGAATATCGCGAAATCATGCATGGTTCTGAGAGCGGGTCCCAAGGGATACAGTACCATTCCGAAAAGGACACATCGGTTACAGGTACGTTCAAATGAATCACTCCATCGTTTTCAGCATCCTTTTAAACCTTTGTAATCGCAGACGCAATAAAATGCATCATTAGATTGGAAACCAAGAAATATTGCACGGTTCAAGGAGGGAGGGGTGGTCCCATGTGATATAGTGCCGTTCCAAAAAGATATGTACATCGGTCATATATAAATTCAAATCAATTATCTCATCGTTTTAAGCAGCCCTTGAAGTGACCATATAATGCTTATTAACGATTATAGGCTTAAAATAGGTCTTTTGGGGTATCCATTTTGGGTCCCAAACTCCTTATCTGCGAGTCTGACAAGAAAGTGTTGGCCAATCAAGTTGCAAATCTTGTTCACGCGAACATGAAAGATAAGTAACGTTTCTTTATAGGTTGTAAACTATTTTGCTTCGGTCTAAAAACGGAAAGTGTAGCCGAGGCCAGATTATGGCTATCATATGCAAAATACCCTATAGGAATAGCTTCACTCATTCCTGAATTATTAAAAAAATTGCCTGGACGGACCGAAGGACACGGTGAAATTTATCAGTGCGCTCGGTTTGCCTGCAACTTAATAATTTTATACAAACGATATACACGCAAAATAGTGTCACAATATTTTTCAAATAAGTGGAAATAATTCAAGGATGCAATTACCACTTTGTAAAACCCAACAGTAATAAGTTTTATTTAGCATATGCGCTATATATTTAATTAATATGGCAAGTAATTGTGGTTGCATGGATTGCGGTGGCTCAGCCAGAAATTTGTACATTGACAGCTGTATTCCACAAATTATTTTGAAAGTTTTGTATTCGATAGATACTACAATGATAACTGTCTTCACAAAAGCTAAGGCAAACTAGGCATTTATAAAAAACAGGATGAAAACTTATATTGTTTTTAGTAATAGCAAATCTATAAACGCAAGATATTGCTAATGGCTCCACTTCCAGAACACAGCTCTTTGACTGCTGTCAAAGACAGCTATTAAATATATATTTATACAAAAACTTAATAATTTTTATTAAATCATAAACAAGGGCTTAATTTTTTCGTTGTAGCTTAAATAAACGTTTGCGTAATAACATGCGTATATCTGAACTAGCTGGAACGCACAGTTGTACAATCTGTGTTTACAGACCAATATATAACATCAAATTTACCAAATTGTTTTGTTTTGAAACTTTATACCGGGTGGACCGATTTTTTGTTACTGCTTTGCCGTTCACCGTTTTGCCGTAAAAGTGGCCAGTATGAATATTTTCTGAACCAACTTGCCCATCTGAGTCGAATAATGCTAAAATCATCGCTGTATCTTCAGTATTGGCCAATTTGGGCTTGTCTATAACGGAAAAGACCCAACGACTTTGGCTTAGGCTAAGTCTTAGGCTTAGCTATATATGGTTAGAACTTAACATAGTAGTGATTTTAGCACATCCACACATCCTTCTCTGCTTATACAGATGTAGTATTGCGCGGCTTTTCAGAACACTTGGATATCGTAAATCACTAAAAGCACAATAATCTCAACGAATCATCCCGTTCGTTGATTCCAATTAGGGTTGCCTTAATGTTGCGCTCCTGCCGGAATGTTCATAGGCCTGGTGCAAGATTTTTGGTCAATCGACCGTTTTGTCGGCTGGCCAATGGCTTTTCCGAATGGCCGATTTGTATGGTTGTTAGCCAGGCGGTAAACCTGAATTAGCTTTCAACATTGTAGCGGTGTAATAAACATTGAAATGTCAGTGATGCTACAAAAAGATTTTGTACGGATGTAAATAAGTATGGAAACATGACATAAAATTGCGACATCAGTGCAAATATTTGTGGTATTATAGCTCGCTTGCGGTGGGCTTCATTGCTTCGAAATTGATAAATCGTAGGTGTATTGAAAAAGGGTTCTTTCCCATTATCCCCCCTCCCCCCAAATTTGCCCAAAAATGATCAGATTCTGGAAATTTTGGTATTTTTGTGATCCTCGTGACCTCCCCTGATCATTTCGACCAAAAAATTGAATTTTTAAAATTTTAGATTTTTTCGGGTTCCAGGAGTCCCTCCTTGGGAACCCAAAAAAATTTTCTTAAAATTGGACTTTTACTCACCATTCTATGCGGCTTGACGAGCCGAGCTTATTTTTAACGGGATCCGATTAAAAGCATCCTAGGTTATGGCCAAAATTGTTTTATTGCTGAGCCTCTCAGCCTCCGATAGTTTTAGGCCATAACTTAGGATTCGATTACCAGATCGCGTTAAAAATATCACCATTCGATTCAGCTCGTCAAGCCGCGACGAATGATGGGTAAAAATCTAATTTTTAAGAAAAAAAATTTTTGGGTTTCTAATGGGGGGACCCTTGGGACCCGAAAAAATATAAAATTTTACAAATTCAATTTTGGCCGAAATGATCAGCGGAGGTCAAAAGAATCATAAAAATACCAAAATTTCCAGAATCTGACCATTTTTGGGCAAACACGGGCTGATGGATAATGCAAATAAACCGAAAAAATTCGTTTAAGTAAAATGTATAACTAAAATTGATAAAATATGTTACTTCAACATAATCAAATTGTATATACATAAATATAGCACTCATAGCACATGATGTTCATTTCGGCACATTGTCCTGCCAGAATAGCGCCGGAGAGGACGCCGCCGTGGCATAACTAACCGATCGGTTGCTCTCTCCGGCCACGACAGATCGGACTGCAGTTTTCCGCCCTATGTCGAACATCAGTCTATCTGTGATCACATATTTTTAATGTTACGTTGTAATCAATATTTCACGATAGACCGATTTGCCAAACGAAAAGTCAGGTTTTCAACCACAAACTGTTCTTGGGCAACGACTAAACGATGAAATGTTGGTATACATTCGATAAAGGTAAAGAGTCCGGATGGCGCTAATTGTTAGTATATATAAGCATACGTATTTCATATATATATATATGACAAATAACAATATAAACAAGCTATAAACTAGATTTATGTTGAGCATCCGTTGGGTAGGGGCCCGCTCAGGATTATAATGTGATGGGTGCGATGCTTTAATTTACGCCATAATGCCACTATTAATATATTCCGGAAGAACAAGAGGGGACCTCTGACAAAATTTATTTATCGACCCGGTTTTCGGGGGGAGAGGGTCAAGACTCCTGGACCCCCTGTGGGTGCGACACTGCCGTTGGGTAATGTTAAGTTATTCACAGCGATACTGTTCGGCAATCGAAATTGGAAGTGTGGTCGCCCAGGCAAAATATCTGCAAATTTCATTGGAATTAATTATAATTATAGGTGCCTTCACAGCTTTAAACTTTCTGATCAGAATTTTAGGTCAAAATTTGGTCAAATTTTAATCAAAATTAAGTTAAAATTCAATGTAATATGTATGGAAAATGTGGAGAGTGGTGATCGTTTAAAATTTTCTTGCAATATTTTGTTAAATTCTGTTAGAAAATTTTCAACATTTTTCTTTGTCCCTGATTTAGCTAAAGTAAAATTCTACAAAAGTTAGAACACCGTCACGCATTCAAATTTCCTAAAAACATGCTTTCAAATTTTGAGTTTAAGTTTTGAACATGTGAACCAGCTTTCAGTGTAAATTATGAAAGGTATTTCAAACGTCAATTGTCAGCGTTGCTATAAAAAGTCAAGAAAGTATCTGAGCATAGTTTCTTCGAGACCTACGCGTCGCGCCCCCAATAACAAGGACCCTACTAGAACTGCTATAAGACAGTTTATTGTACCAATATTCATAACTTATAGTTTTAAAAACGTACACCGCGTTAAGCTACAGCTATTAATTATTCATATCTGGATGTTATAGGTTCAAACGACTCGGCGAGTACAACCGTTTCAAACAACACATACGGAGCCGGCGGAATAATGGATTGGACAAGTACAGCGTCCGATGACTCTCCTACGCCGTCGTGCACCGACGATCCAACCGAGTCCTCAATTGCGGCAGTGATTGGACGTGAAGTTGCAAACGCTCAGCAACTGCAAGAAGCAACAAGCAAGAGTGGCGTTGATGGCCAAATGCAACAACTAAGCGCCGCCTATCAAGTTCGTGGACAGTTGGGATCTGGCGTAAGCGCTGTTCCAGCATCTACTGCTTCAGGATGCTCGAACACTACACGTGGAAGACGAAAAGCCGGCACAGGCGCTACCACTGACTATGTTTCCTGTGGCGAGTGCGGCGAGGTAAATTGCATTTTGCCAGCTCAATCAATGATGCTAAACTCCTAATCTGTTACCAGTAGTCCATAATAACATTTGTGAAATATATAATAGTATGACATTTTTTGTATTATTTTATTTTGGTGGTTTTTTTTTTTTTTTTTTGTTTTAAATAGTGGTGGTGTATTGTTGTTTATTTTGTGGGGTTGTTTTTTTTTTTTGGGTTTGTTTTTTTATTTTTTTTATTTATGTTTTATTTATGGGGTCATTAGCGGGGTTCCGGGTTGTACGGGGCAATTAGGGGTACCTGGTTGTACGAGGTCATATGGTGGTGCTGGTACGGGATTGTACCACCGGACGTGCCAGCGGATGTCTGGTGCATGTAGTTTTCGTTTATACAATTTATTAAGTAAACTATACCGTTTTATTAATGCACTACTACATTCAGTTTGTAAATTCAATGTATAAATCAAGTAGTTTTTTTATTAAAATTATTTTTCTCTACGCTTAATTTCATCATATAGTTTTTCAGTGAATGTTATATTCAATTTTTTGCATATTTCCTCCACATTTCTTCTTTTTATTATGGCTCTTTCAGCCAAGCAACCGCCCGGCGCCATGTGATGACTCTGGCTTGGGTGATCGTAGAAGCAGCCGAGGCATATTCCGTTGAAATCTTTGAGAATCTTCTCAGCATTTTCCTGCCTTTACTTCTCCAATAGCAGACGACAGCTATGCCATACTTCCAGCTTCAGTTCTTTAATGTCCACCCCCACTGTCTCTTTCACAGCGTCCCAAAAGTTAACTTCCATCAGCTTTGCATGATCGTCCGTATTTTCGATATCCATTGCTGCCATAACTTTCTCCAACATATTGTTATTTTCCATATTAGCGGTGATAAGTGTATTAATTTTAATTCTAAAAATAAAAAATGCATCTAAATTATATCTTCATATATAAGTGGTTAATTAAACATGGTAAATATTATATTTCACCAAATCTCAAAATATAAATATCATACCGCAGCTTTTCATTCCTGATTGTAGATAATCATGTACCCTTTAGGACAGGGTGCGTGGTTATCCACAATTTTCCATATTCGCCATCTCATCACACACACCCTATTATATAATTAAACAATCTTGGTTCCATTAAAGCTGGCCCATTCGCTCGTTTTCGCTTTATAAACACTTGTCAGTAAAAACACCACGAATATTCATAAAGTTTATTTCCATAATATACACACATACACCACAACAAATTTATAGTAACAACGGTTTTGTTGAAATTCCATCTTTTTGGACAATCCTTTTTGGATAAAAGAATGATAAGCTGTTCCTGTATTGATTGTATTGTACAAGTCTGCTGTCTTTTAACAGTCTGAAGCCATGATTTGTTCCTCCGCATGCTTCTTTTTCAGTCAGCACCCCCATGAATTGTTCTTTTCCAATATTGTTCGTTATTTTCGATAGTCCCTTGGTTGATTTCTTTTCTTTTTCCTCCGCGCTCCATCCGTAGTATGTTTTGCTGTTTAGCGCCACCATTCCTTCGCCGCTCCATTCTAGTTTGAAGAGGCCTGGAGTTCGTTGGCTGTATTCGTCGATGGCAAGGAATGATGCTTTTTCTTTGTTGAAGCGGGCAAGTCGTTGAGGGTTGTTGATGTTGTTTTCTAGATCCAACTCGGCCACGGCAAAGTAGAGGCTGTCGGTATCCATCTGGACCATCTGGAACGACTCTTTGCCGACGGTGTCCATCAGAAACAAAGAGAACTCGAGCATCCGTAGTTTGGAATGATATTTGGTAGATCGTGAGTTATCTGAAACAAAACGCGTTATTAATACACGAAAAGTCTGTTGCATTTATGTTATGAAACGAATTTGATGATATTCAATATAGTCAATTTTGTACAGCTTTTTCCATTGCCTAATGACATTCCAAAAATTCCATTAAAATACATTCCAAAAATTCAACTTTTAAACATTACAGCTAATCTAAAATAGTTAATCTAAACACAATACAATACCTACCTTTTTCTTGGCCATGTGAATCTCGTATACGTCGCCATCTATTTCATCCATCTTTTTGAACAGGGCATCGCGCACGTATTTGAGGGCCTCGGTATCGGTCTTGAACACGACGTCTTCGAACCTGGTTTTGTCGAGCAGGAGACGGCCATAGTAGTTGTTGCCGATGAGTTTGTACATTTCCCCTTTGACCTTTTCGCTGGGGCATTTGTCGGCTTTGCGTCGTTGGTCGGCTACTTCTTCTCCTAGATGTTCGAATGCAGCTACGCGTTTGAACTCGACGAATTGGTAGACACGTGTGACGCGAACATTGCATTTCTGGAGATAAAATCGTAGCAGTGGAGTTGCCAGGAGGATCTTTGTGGCATGGTAGGAGCCGATGAGGGACCGACGTGGTGTTGACATGATGCCTCGTTCTTCGGCGTAGCTCTTCATGTATTCTCCAATGTCTTGGCGAGTAATTTCAACGTTCTTGAAAATCGGTGGCATTTCTTCCCATTTGTCACGGGCCTCCTCGTTCCAATATGGTATCTGTAGGTCCACTTCCGCAATGCCAAATACTTTGTCGGCCATTATGTGCGATATTACGTCTCGGACTTGAATGACGTCGCCCTTAAAGCCAGAGTTGCCGTGCTTATTTATCCAGTCCTGCCATTCTGACGTATTAATTTGTTTCGAAATAAACGGAACGAAATTGCACTCTTTGCCAATAATGAGTTCACAGTCAATGCTGTTAAGGAAAGAGTGTTTCCGCTCCGTTTCTCGTTGGCGCCTTTTCTGTTCCTCGTCCTTTATGGGAGCGCATTTGGGGCAACCGTGCCAGTAGCAGCCGTCAAATTCAATTACGATCGCCTGTATGTTGCCGTATTTATTTGGTGCGACGTAGCCGTCCACGTAGTACCTTGTAGAACCGCAGTTGAATACTTTCTGGCCACCATTGAATCGCTGTTGTATTACGACATCCTCGCGGTCGAACCTTTTGCAGAGCTCGCGTCTTTGATATTCGAGATACAGGAGTTCGGTGGCGCAATGAGTGTAGCTTGGAGTAGCTTTTAGTGGTATTTCGTAGTTTTTCTTCATTTGGACCATGAATTGAGCACGTTCTTCCTCGACTGGTAGCCCTTGTGATTCGGTTGGTAGGGGTTCGCCGCAGTATCCATCGATAGGTATCCAAACAGCAAAGAGACCGGTCGGCATATCTTGGCACAAGGACCATAGGTATAGGGAATTCGCATCGAAGCCCAGCAATTTCTTGACCAATTTTCCGCCGCGAATCCTCGTGACTCCGGCCTCGTGGTAGCGATGGAAGACGATTGAGGGCCCGCCGACGATGTTGCCTTTGATCATGGAGTGGATGCTTTTGAATTTTTCGTTGAATAGTACAAACAGTCCTCCTTTGGGCAGTCGTTGCATCATGCGCTGTAATGCAACACCGGGAAGACTGATTGCCTGTTTGAACATGTCGATGCCCCATTCCTCGAACTGATCGTACATCTTTTGCACGGCATCGAGGAACGGCACTACGTCCAGGTTGTTATACCACACCAATAAATCTTCCATAGTTTGGAACTTCTGTTGCTGCCACACTTCTTGTAGGTATTCATAATCGGTTTTGTTCATTTCTTTCTGGCGAAGGGAACTGTAGAACGCATTTATGGGCGGCAGATCGGTTTCTTGCAGTTGATCCAAAGTTTCGAACCATTCATATGGCCAGAATCCTTTCTGTTGTTCCACATTGAATGCTTTGAGGAATTTGTCGTAGCTTGTGCCGGGACTAAGATAGTTTGTGATGTCGAGGAAAAGGAGACGGTCGGTTGCCACGCTCATGAAGCCGTTGTTCTTTTTAATGGCGTGGTTTATTTTCTCTCCGCTATAAACTAAGTGCGGAATATAATACTTTTTAATGAGATTAAGATCGAATTTGGCGCTGTTGAAACCGAGCACGATAAGCTGCCGCAGCCATTTGTCGAATTTTTCGAAATACGCTTTCCACCGTCTTGTTTCGTATGCTCTGTCTTTGGCGTCTTCATATTCTTTAGTGAATTCTCCGCTTTTCTTGCAATCCTTTAGGAGCTTCCGGAATTCTTTTTCCTGGCATTTGTTTCGTTCCATTTCGTTACGCAGACGGTTGTAGGTCTCGCCGTGCTCTTCCATCATGATTTCGAACGCTGCATCGCTAATTTCGCACAAGTACGCATGCATCGATTGTACAATTTCGTTAGGTTCGCCAATGAAGCATTTTGGTTCTTCATAATCGGGTACGTTACTGGCTATAGAAACACTTGCTGGTAATAACTGCTTTGTGTAGAATAGTTTTCTATCTTCCTCCGACATATCTTTGATGGGTTGAAATCTTGCTTCAAAGTCATACGTTGCTCTGAAGCGATAAAATTTGTCGGCGATACTAAATCCTTCTTCTATCAGTTCATCGTGTATTGATTTAGCAAGACCGAAGCCACCTCCCTTATATTTGTATTGCGTCTCAACTCCTCCACATTCTTCTATATGACGCTTGTAGTGGCCCATACGATCCCATAACTTGTCGCAACTCGAACACCGCCACGATATTGTGTACTGTGCTAAATTGGTAATGAAAGAAAAATGATCTTGATAAATATTCAGGTTCATTGTTTCGTAATATAGGCCGCGTGATTGGCGCATGAGTGATGCTGGAGGTGAAGGTAGTGGTTTCGGTATATCGCTAATTGTTCCACCTTCATTTGTTTCGGTTGAAGCATCAATGTCCATATTTTCTAGCCCATACTGCAAACTGTCACTTGGCTCCATTTGTTCATCAACCGATTCATTGTCGCTGTCTTCGCATTCCGCCATGTCATCAATATATTCCATCGTGGATTTATTGTGCTCATAATCCTCTTCCTCCTCGTCGTTGTCGGGCATTAGTGGAGCTGACTCGTCGTAATCATCGTACACAGGCTTACACTCCCATTGTCCTTCTTCGTATTTGCGGCAGGTTCGTTGCAGGGTAGTTTCTTCGGTGGTCTCTTCTGCAATCTCGAGTTCATAAATAGCAATGTTAATTTTATAAAAATCCTCAACATCGTCAATATCTTCTAGGTTAACTCCATTAAAGTCCTGCATACTACGGTATTCGCACCATCGATTCCGCTCTTCCACTACGTAGTTCTCAAATGTTTTCACATTCTTGAAGTTGAGGCCGCGGTGAAGTGCTAGACATCGGAATAAGCATAATTTATCTTTATAGGCTCGTGCAGCACAGTCCTTATCCAAAGGCTTAATACTTTTATTGTTTATTATACATGGCGGCAGAAGAACAGGACCTCCAATTAAAGCATGGGGAGTTAGTTTGTTAATTGTTACTGTCATATTAGTTATCTTATCTACTACATATTTGGTAGTTGGACGTTGCTGGCGGGCCCATTCCAAAATATCTTGTCCATCCAGGCGTTGAATAAGTTTATTGAAATCATTTTGGTTGGCAACGAGCATGGCGTCGAAGAGTTGGGTGTTGTTGCTGCTGTAGAAGTAACCTTCATCGTGGGTAATAATGTTGCGTAGGACGAAGCCAAACGATACCGACCATTTCGCCTTGTATTTTTGCAGCTCGTACACGTAGCCCAGCTTTTGCTTGATGTCAGCTTCGTCAGCATTCTCCAACCGGAAATTGAAACGATCCTGGATACTTCGCCCGCGTTGATAATGTGTACGAATTTGTTTCCAATTGGTGCGCACCATCTCGTCGTTGCCGTTGTAGCTAATTGGATCCTCGGAGGGCAGATTGTTCGGCCGTAACGTCGCTTGGCGCTGTGCTCGAGGAAACTTTTTTGGTGGTTGTTCGCTTTCGGCATCCGTTGCGGTTCGTTTCTTTAGATGTACTTCCGCCATATGACGTTGAAGGTTGTCGGACCGGTTGAACACTCGATCGCACTTTGAACATTTGTAGCTTCCATCGCCGTGTACTGAGCGAACGTGGCGGAGAAGGTTGCGGTTTGACACGAATCGTTTAGGGCAAACGGAACATTGATACTTTGCAGCAGAATCAGCCATCTGAATGGTAGTAAATAAAATAGGTTCAAGTTACTCTTTTTAATAAGACGGATCTCTAAAACAATAGTTGTTAAACGCAATCCCTTTACCCTTTTTAATAAAACAGTTCCGCGATCCTCACTAAAAAATGCAAACAAAATCTGTCGTTTCTCCTCATTAAGTATGCATAAAATCCAGAATATTTAATTACTTGACGCTCATTAAGTATGCAAACACCATATGCCAAGATATCCCATTAGCTATGCAAAAATTTTAGAATTATAAATTAGGTAACGCTCATTAAATATTCATAGTTGAAGTGTTTCTATTACAGGATTGTTTTGTTATTTCAGTCTTTACATTTTAGGACGGTTTCTAGTTTTATATTTAATTTATTTTATCATGGATGGTCGGATATATAGTTCGCTGTTTTATTCCACGCGTTCTCAGAGTAATTCTACTCAATGGTGGTCGGAAAGGCAAAACAGGATAACTTCGTCATATTTTGGTCGTATTGTTGGTGCTAGAAATGGATCCTCGCTACAAAACTTGGTGAACGATATCTGCGCCCCTTATAACCCGCAAGCTTTTGTTCCCACGCCCTGTTTAGTGGGGTTAACAGAAGAGCCAAACGCAAAGGCTGCTTACGTTCGCTACCAGAAGAGCATTTGCAATCGGGACGTTACTGTTCACCCTTCCGGTTTCTGCGTTCCTGTTGCTGCCCCGTATCTTGGTTCTACGCCCGACGGATTCGTTACAGCCCCTGATTTCGAAGAACCAAAAGTTTTGGAAATTAAGTGTTTATACGATACATTTACTCAACCGCGAAGTATAATGGAAATCGCTAGCAGCAGAAAATCGAACTTTTATTGCAAAATTGATCAAAATAATGAATTTACGCTTAAACAAACTCACAAATATTACTTTCAAGTTTTAGGTCAGTTAGCTATTACTGGACTTAAATCTGCTCATTTCGTAATTTATGCACCTCGTACAAAAGAAATCAAAGTTATCGATGTCACCTTCAATCAATCAACCTGGGACAGCGTACAACAAAAACTTGATTTATTTAACAGCAGATATCTCAGTTCCACCGCCAAATCACCCAGTGGCGATATTGCAACAATTTCAGAGATTATACAAGCCGATAATTCACCTTAGACATATCAAAGGAGTTCATTTTGTAATCAGCAATACTAAGTCATATTTCACAATTTCAAAATCGAAACTTCACAAGTTGATATACGATACTTACCTTCACTACGACCAAAAATATCAGCAGTCCCAAGACAGATTTGTGTTGGTTCGCGATTTTGGCTATGAAATTGGACGTGCCGAGAATATTTGCACCAAGCTCAAAATTGTTTATATTTCTTCTGCTAACAGGATTATAACTGCTTATCCTTTTTAATAGTAACTTAGATAAAGGTTAACTAAAATTAAATTATTAGTAATATTCATAGAACAGTAACAAATAATGCCGCGTATGATTTCGAAATCTGATTTTTTTAATATCTGTGAAGCTATATTGGAGCACGTCAAACAAAACTGCCAAGGCTGTCGCTCAGGAATTCGATCAGATAATGAACCATGGTCGCACAGTGGTCTAACTGGTTGCTTATATATTTTCAAATTTCACGTCGAAATCTACCTGGACACGGTTCTAAAGGAAATGGGTCTACATTACACCAACCGGGAACAATGTATTAACGATATTGACTTATACTACGACATTTGCTATTTTGAAGAAAAAGATAATATTCACCAAAACGTTGTAAGGGACATGGTTGAGGATGAAATGCTGCGTGATTTAGATTATAGCGAAATTAAGAGACGGCGGTACCAGTAATCTATAATTTTCATAATCGTGCACTTTTTGATATTGTTTTGTCGAATAAAGTTATTAAAAGAACTTGGTTGTTTGGCAATACTTACTCTTAACAAATGGCTTTGAGCGAACTAAGTTACTGGATTTCAAATAATAAACAAAAGCTTAAATCTGTTCTTTTAGTCCTCCTTACCATAGCCTTGTTGACTGAGTTCGGCTTCATAGTAGAACAAAGACGTTCTTGCAAACCCAAAATTGTTGAAAAATGTGAAGAAAATAAGACTAGTGTTTTATGTTACGAGGACTGGCGCAAACCACACATTGAACGATGGAACCCTAAACGGGGTTATAATATTCACTGGATCAACAGAAATACCAGCAACGTTCACTTTGAGGTCGTCCTACATCCCCCTGGTAACCAACTTTGGAGCATTAAGGTAATGTATCTATTCGACGTATGGGATAATATCTTTAAGAAGATTTCTATACCATACCCTAGAGTAGTCATCCTTATTCAAACAACACATACATACCGAGGTTTCGAAGTCGACAACTGTAATCTGGGCACTAAGTTTTTATCTAAACTAGCTACGTTTAACCTAGACGCAGTTTTAAATAGCCGTCTAGTTAGGGTTGATATAAGAGGAGCTTGAAGCATTGCGTAATATGTTAAGTAACGTGCAGCCATGCAAAAACAACTAAGTAAGCTATATTATGATCCGTCAAATCCCTTGGGACTTGGTTCAGTTACGAATCTTTATAAATCAGCAAAGAAAAGTGGGCTATCAGTATCGCAGAAAGATGTCAGGGAATTTTTAGCAGGGGAACAGGCATATACTCTTTTAAAGTCTCGACCAAAGAAACATTTTAAACGTACACGGTATATAGTATCGGACCTTTATGATATATTTCAAGCCGATTTAGCTGATATGCAATCAATTTCAAAATATAATGACGGGTACAAGTACATTTTTGTTGTAATCAACTGTTTCTCTAAATATTGTTGGGGAATACCATTGAAAAATAAAACCGGAGAATCTCTAGCTACTGCCGTAACGTGGGTCTTAGACTCAATCCTTCCAGAAAAACCCCGCAATTTTATAGTGGATAAGGCCAAAGAACACTATAGTGCCGCATTTACCCAAGTTTTTAAGGATAGGGAAATAAATCTAATTTACACTATGAACGACGAATCTAAAACTGTCTTCGCTGAAAGAAAAATCCGTGATATTAAACGTAAAATTTACATATACATGCGAAAACATAACACTTGGCGTTATATAGACATATTACCTAAAATAATTGAGTCCCTTAACAAACGGAAGGTGAGAACTACAGGTTTTAGACCAATTGATGTAACTAGGGAAAACGAGGATAAAGTAAGACGTAAACTATTCCCTAAAACTTTTACCAAATTTCCTCGGCAATTTAAGTTCCAAGTAGGAGATAGGGTTAAGTTACTCAAACGACAGTTCCCGTTCGCAAAAGCTTTTTATCCCAACTGGACAGAGGAAGAATTTTTTGTTGCTCAGCAGATACCTTCATCACCAGTTACGTACAGGATTAAATCAATTACTGGCGAACTAATTTTAGGTATTTTTTATGAACATGAAATGCAAAAAGTGATACGCGAGGAAGAAATTTATGATATTGAAAAAATTTTAAAACGAAGGAAAACACGGGGTGGAGCTAATGAATACCTCGTTCATTGGAAAGGTTATCCTGTTGACCAGTCATCGTGGGTTACTGAAAAAGATATAAAAGCAATTGCATAAAAGCTATATTACTTAAGCTATTTCAGATTTAATTATGGAGTGGTCAGTTGTTAATTCTACAGTATGCGGAGTATTTGGTACGAAATTAAATTTAACGGAACTTGGAACTCGGCTTAATCCTCCTGCGGTATATAATTCATTCAAATTCTCAGGTCTTGTATGGCACCCCGTAATAAATGAAATGAAGACTGGCTGTTGTTTGATATTTTCTTCTGGTAAATTCAATTTAGTGGGGCAAACGGATTCAAACAACATTAGAAAAGTGGTGGACGAATTGGAAAGGGCAATTGGGAGAAAAGTTGCTAGCTATGCAATTAAAAACATCGTCGTATCAGCAAATTTTTATAAAAAGTATAACCTTCACAAGCTATGTTATTACCTCCAGCAACAAGGCTACAACGCTACTTTTGACCCGTACGATATGATGCCTCCTCTGCTGCTGAAGCTTAACTTATCTAAAGGACGCAAAGTAACGGTATTGGCACACGCTTCCGGTAAATTCATTGTAACAGGTATTAAAAAGTACTCAGCAATAAGCAAAGTATTGAGAAATATATATAAAATTATTACACACGATCATGTATGTTATCCTTGAATCACCATCACTTAGCTGTAAGCTACCGTCGCCTATAGATACCACAGACTCGGAATGTGCTGTAGTTCAGTGTAACGTCCCTAACACGGTTAAGTATATAACAGCAGACTTCATCGAATCTAGTTACTCCACAACAGGTAATACAAGAGTTATATTCGCTAATTCCCGTTATAACCCCCTCCCGGTTTATCACAAAATTCGCGTAACGTCCCTCGAAGATATATCCGTGTCACTAAATTCACAAGCTAGAGCTACCATAGTACTTCATATTCGAAAAACTATTAAAAAGGCAGAATAACTTTGCTACGAATACATTCAAAAATGGATCCAGCTTTAGTACGTCTATTAGTGGGTAGCTCACGTCGAGCTGTACCCCTAAAGCTAAGCAACATATCTTCGAAACGAAAAAAGACTCGGAAAACTATTAAAAAGAAACGAAAAGCTACAAAGAAATCATCAAGAAAGCAACGAAAGAAAAATAAGAAGCGAAGCAAAAAGTCTCGATTATATTAAATAAGGATTAACATTTCAGTAATAAAATTATGGCTTTAAATTTCTCAGCCCACCCTAAGTGTAGTGTTTCCGGTCTTGATCTAACGTCTCTACCCCCTGTTCAGGATGAAGTTGAGAGCGTACAGGTAGTGGAAAGTGCGTGTTTTACGGGATTACCATCAGAAGATCATCTAACACCCTTAGAGTTTAGATTTGGGGCACTTCAGATTATATTGACGTGGATTCCATTATGTTATATCTCCAGGTAGACCTAAATAAGCAAGCGCCACCAGCACCAGCTCCTGCTAGTAAACCCACAGCTAAGAAACCTAAAAAGAGACAAGCAATTACATTAGATGGACCTGCAAATTTATTTCTATACTCTCTTTTCGAAAAGGTTGAACTGAAAATTGCAGGAAAAACGGTATCTTTAGAACAATCAAATTATCCCTACATAATGTATACCCTTTTTCACTTATACTTAACGAAAAGTGTACGTAAAACTTTACTGGAGACATCAATTTATGAACCCGACCAACCGTATGGTTTTGATTTAGAACCTAATGCAACAGCTCAGAGGTCCAGTATGTTATTTAGCAGTAAAGGGGAGCTATATGGCCGCGTATTTACAGATTTTCTGAATATTGGCAGATTTTTACCAGGCAACCTACCCATCACACTAGTTTTTCATAGAACCAAACCCACTTTCAGCATTATAGGCAAAACAGATACCAAATACAGTATAAAAATTAAATCAGCAAAGCTCTACACACCCTACGTTACGCTATCACCACAAAGTCTTAGCAAATATCAACGTATACTTAGCAGCACGGGATTCAAATATCCAGTTGTTCGGCATAGTATAGTGACCAAATCACTGGGAACAGGTGATATGAACGTTTCGTGGTCCTTTATAAGTAATGGGAGAGTACCCAGGAGAATAGTACTTATGCAGGTAAGGGCATCAGCATATAATGGACAGATAGATAAAAATCCGTATAATTTTGAACATTTCAACCTTCAAAGTTTGCAGGTATTTGTTAACAAAAAGTCTTACCCAACAACAGTACCTCTTACGTTCCAAGAGTCTGGAGATATATTTAAATCATACTTAAACTTTCTCAAAAATACAGATTTCTGTAACCTTGAGCCTGGATTTGACGCCTTTGGTTACGCTGCAGGCTACTTTATGATACCAGTAACACTAACGAGGGACGGATCAACAAATTGTGGTTACCAGTCGTCAGTAGAAAATGGTAACGTAGACATAGAGATAACATACAGTAAACCATTAACAGAACCTATAATGTTGTTAGTGTTATCAGAAATTGACAGCTTACTCACTATAAAGGACAATGGAGAATTCAAGTGGTCAGAGTAGTGCTTTGTTACAAGATACCCCTATATTACTGCAACCACCCTATAATGCAATCGTAGCAGGATCAACACAATCAGGAAAAAGTTATTTCGTACAGCAATTACTTCGTCACGTAAATGAGCTGCACACCCAAAACTTCGACAGGATCTTTTACTGTTACAACATGCCTGAGAAAGAGTTGTTATCTCTAAACGTCGAAAATTTAAAACTATTACCCAGTTTCCCTGACTTTTTATTCGATGAAAAAGAATCACCGGTACATACCCTCGTAATATTAGATGATTTCATGGACAGTTTAATAGGAGATAAAAGGTTAATAACACTATTCACTACGATGAGACATAGGTTAATTTCGGTAATATTTATAGTCCAAAATTTATACTTTTGCCCGAAAGTTGGTCCTTGTATACGTCGAAATACTGATTATTACTTTCTCTTTGAAAATCGCGGGGACCAGGCAATGATAAACTCTCTGGGATCTAGAATGTTCCCCCATAAAAAGAATTATCTATCCGGGGCATACTCAAAAGTATTAAAAAGACCGTATGGTTACCTCATGATAAATTTAAAGCCCAATACTCCACCCGAGTTTATTATATCAGAAGGACTGTTACCTTTCGAACAAAGTTACGTTTACTTATGAGTGAATACATAAAAGAAAACCTCGTTGTCTTCAAGTCTCTAGAGAAAGCTCCGCTACAGTACTTCAAATCAATTCTCTCTAACCCCACAGTTTCTCTAGTTCGCGCAGTTTCAGAAATTTGCAGAAATATAGAGAACGGCAACATTAAGCTAAGTAGCGAAAATCAAACCTGGGTAAAGTCACAGAAACGAAAAATTGTAGCACTAGCATCTCGTAGAAACTCCATTACGAAGAAAAAGTTAATTTTGAGAAGGGTAGGCCATACTCTGTTCCCTAAGCTAATCCACATAGCAAACCCCGCCCTAAAAAGTTTGTTTAAGTATGAGTGAGCCTAAACGGTATGCACTAGTAGAGGAGGGGCTATTCGAGAAACTTAAAGCAGGCACAGTTCACGATAGTTCGTTAAATAAACCGTCATTAAATAGACCAGTAGAAATAATTGATAAACCAACTTCGTCAACAACACTTCAAGATATCGTCAACGTATTACCCCGACGTCTACGTAACAAAGCAAAAATCTTCGCTCATTACCTCGAGGATCACGTTCAACTCAACTCTCAGGAGCGCGTGGTATACAACAACCGTACGATTGGTTCACATTTCATCGACCACGTTCGGTACTTTACGCCGTCACCGTTTCTCAAAATCCAACGACCTCCCGACGCATCACGGTTTGCTGATATCATTAAGAAGGCTGGTGTTCCATCAAGTGCACTCAGAAAAAGTTTATCGTAAAAAGATGGCAATGCAAGAAGACCGAAGTGGGAAACGTAAAATGGAAACGGAAGTTAATGCAGCTAAACGTCAATGCGCAACAACACGTACAGTAACGTCACCTACTGGCAAACAACGTATCCTGTTTTTCAGCGGTTGGTCTCCGTTCTCCAACTTCTTCGTCAGCCGGTATTTGGCAGGCGGTATTCCTTATCACAGCGCGGAACAATATTATCAGGCGAAGAAGGCATATCATTTTGGGGACTTTGACAACTATTACCGTATTCTTCAGTGCCGATCACCATCGAAAGCTAAACAATTATCAATAAACATTAGCAATTATAACTCCAAGGTATGGGAGGCAATGCAATACGACGCAATGATGGAGGCTTTATGGACTAAGTTTAACAACAACAAGTCCCTCAAGCAACAGCTACTGGATACCGGTGATGCCACATTGGTTTACGCAACGGAATGCGATGACTACTTTGGTACCGGCGTGTCACACGAAGATCCAGCCTACGAAACGGAAGAAGAAATTCCAGGAAAGAATGTACTGGGCGAACTGTTGATGATAGTTAGAGATGAAATATAAAAGTAGTTTAATTTTGTGTATGTTCGATGTCGTAATTTTTGATTTTTAAATAAAAGAAAAAAAGAATTTGCGCTTAATGAAGAGCACTAGTATTCCTATAATACGTTATATATTTGAATTAACTGCAAATGTTTCAAAATAAAAGCTTCACGTGTTGTATTCCCTATACATTACATTACATTTCTATATGCTTAGATAATTACATTGCCTATATGTTATCTCAATACTGTAGTATCAGCTATGTATTTTCACTGTGAAATTATACACTCATTGATGCATCATCATCATTTTAACGTTACGTGTACCGTCAAGGCATTGTCTAATGATATGACCCATAAAACTTTTCAAGCTTTAATACAGTTATGCGACGGGGAGAGGCAACACCGGTTTTACAAGTGGCTGTCGATGCAACCTCCCTACGTATTCCAGGAATTTCTAGCAGCTCAATACACTACAGGTCAGCTGTCTATATTCCGAGCGTTTATGGAGGAGGCAAAGCAGCGCGGTCGTAAATATTTTGTTAAACAAGCAAGGTCACGGCAGGAATATGTAGATAGATTCCTGTTCTCTTGTCTATTCGACCATTTAGTCCGCGAAGAGTACCGAAAGTATAACCGGAAGCTGCCGGAAATCAATCCGCTGCAGGAAGCCGAACAACTACTAGCGAAAATCATAACCATTGAAGTACTACTTGAAAAAGGATTAGATGGACCTTGTGTTACTGCTTGGGCCTTTACTGCGTTAGATTTGGCTCGCGAAATTGAAGAGCATTTTGGTTAACTATTAAATAATCTGAAGAGGTTTATCTAATGCACTATTACTGTTAGTTAGCCAAGTTGAAACTTAATGGTTTTCGTACGCGTACCTATTCATACACTTAGGGTACTATAAAATTATGTTTCAGGGACTTAAAATATGTGTAACCACTCAGAAATACTTCTTAATTTCCCTAATAATCAGCTGGAAGTAATACCTACAGTACAATGTCTATATCGACACATGGACCGTGTAACGTTGGCGAAACTCTGTAGCCCGATGTATGGCGCAATGCAGGCTCGATTTTACAGTTGGTTAAAAAATCAAGATGAAACTGTCTTTCACGATTTCCTAGTAGCACTCTACACTACGGGACAGTTGGCGTTATACAAAACTGTCATGGAAGAAGCAAAGAAATTGGGTTGCAACTTTCGTTTCAGGGAAGCCTCTTCAAAGCAGGAATATGTAAATTAGTATCTATTCTCGGGGCAGCGTGATTACTTGGTAGCGGAGGACAAGTACTGGAGAACTCAAGAAGACGTATGCGATCAGTGTCCTTTGAAAGAACTAAAGTTATTAGAAGAACAGCGCGAACGAATCACACTTATTTTGAAGTCGAAATGTGTTCTTGATTTAAATTTTATATCTAATGTTTTGAAGAATGATTACTTATCCTTGGACATTGTTAAGGAAATATGTGATCATTTTGACCAAGTAAAATTTTAAATGAAAGTTATACTTCTTTTGGGCGAATGTATAAATACCTTTACTAGGCAGTATAATTTTGATATTAGCAACATAAGCCGAAACAAAATGCCGACAATTCTTGCGGATACAGTTTTTGTAGGAATTTTATACTGACCCTCTACATTACGAGTACAACATCTAATGGGAGAAACACGTTTGCTATTCCAAAAATCTACTCGCTCAACAACATATTGGTCAACATTTCAAAAATTGGTAATTTTATAAATTTAACAATACAATTTTCAGACTACCAATATTGTACATGAGATATTTGACTGAACATTTTCAATAAATTTGCGAAGTGTTTACGAAAAAGATTACTTCATCGATATGTTTTCAATCACAAAATCGCAAAATGAAACACTTGTTTACTTTAACGCATGTTTTAAGTAGTTATTACCGATAGTGTGTGAGATCATCTGCAATTAACGGTTGTTTATTTACAGCTAATTCGATTATGTAAAAACAAGAAATGTACAGGATACTAATAGTAAAAAAATACACCACCAACATACCATAATAGTTACAACATGGAGTTTATCCCTGAGGGACCCGAACCTCAGCTCTACCTCCTCGGCCGGCACTACCTACCCCGAATTATTTACCGTTCGTATAACACCCTTCCCTCCAGGGACGTACCGGTTTCCCCCACTCAGGCAATCAAGCTTATGCATCTATCACAGTAGATAAATTTCACGATATTTGCTTCCACGTTCCCGAAGTGAACAATTTTGTTGTTTTAAAAATATCACTGTACTAAATTTGTACAGAAAAATGTCACTAGTTGACTAAACACACTTAATTTCGTCACAGTCATATATATTTCCCTTTACCCGCATGTGCATATACACCTGTGAAATTAAGTTATTATTACGAAAAAGGTCAGTTTTCAAGGCCAAATAATCACGTAATACCGAGAACGTATATCATAAACAACATTTACATTAAACTTTCTTCACATATTTGCTCCTATCATTTCACTCTCTGTGCAAAGTACGCTTGGTTTAATCATTGAAGAAAGTTTAACAAATGCACCTGAAGACATGTTTATTGCTAGAACACTTCTCAAGGTAGTAATAGTTTAGCAAGTACGGTTTGAACGTTTCTGAATTTTGTGTTGTTTTACTGCGCTACATACAGCAGTTATTTTAGCTATTAGCGCGTGTTTTCCAGCCTTTAAAGTGGACTAAACATTATTGAAACTCCCCCATCGATTTCGTTCCGTAGGGAGAAATCTGCGAACTTCATCGTTATACCCGTGAAAATGACCGTTCCCCCACCATTGAGCTCGACCCGGAACCCGCTCAGGCTAGAGATGTTAGCATTTCCCGGGTGCTGTTGCGGTCGCTGTTGAAACTCTTCTGGCTCGGGGGATGCCGGAGACGATCTAGGCAGCGAATTCGGCACCGGGAATGCTGCTGGTGTCGTTCCGCGTGATTCCGGAGAATAGTCCGGCGAGGAAAGTGGTTTTTTCTGGGTCAGGTGATGCCGGAGGGTTGTAGCTCGGAGACCGAGTAGGTAACTCAGTAGGTGCAGCGGCAAAATCCGACTTTAGTAGACTTGGTTTAACGTCTAATTGTCGCTTGGGAGCCCGAATATTATCGCATGTTACGCACGGATCCGGTGTAACGGTTGGAGTGTATTGTAGGCTGGGTTCCGTGAAGTCATTGTCACTCTAAAACAACAAACTACTGTAAACACTTGCTGCTAACACTTCTGCTGCGATTACAAGTCCCAAAAATGTTTGATATTTGGTTAATTTTTATTTATTACTTGTGAATTTCTATATCCTGGAACGGGCAAGTTTACAAAGTAATATCATAAATCTCACGCAGCATTTCGGTACAACTGCGTGCTTTGGACGTGTATATTAGCTAAGATTTACAGGCTAAGCTTAAACTTATCCACTATGGTGTGTACATTCAATTATTCATAACAGGACAAATAATATTCTATGTGAAATTCGTCCCCAGTTGGTTAATAGATAATACTTAAACTTAAAAATCGAGCGGTGTTTCCTTTGTTGGGTTAATGTAGTATCGCGCATTTTAGTCAACTCTTAAAGACAAAATGGGAAAATCACATGCATTCGCCAGTCCAGCACTATAACCCGAGTCCAAAAATTACTTATTCTAGCAGCTAAAGCGATTTATATCCATTAAACTGCAGTATGTTCGAAAGCTTTTCTTACAATTTCCATGGTTAGGCTGACATCGTATTCCATTATGTTTTCTTCCTCTTTGGGCTCCATTTTTGGTCGGTTAATCGCTCCCAATGGTCGACGTCGTTTGGCACATGGCTCACGCGGTTCACTAGATTCGTTATCACGAACCTCGTCTACCCCTGGCTTGTTTGCATCAGCTCACTGGAATGTGTAACAACAATGTTGCGTTTCAATTTTTTTTATATAAATTTATTTTATTTAGGCAACATGACAACAAAACTACTGGAAACCAGTTGACGTAATTCTGCACTATTTTCGCTGCGCCTTTGCAAATCAAGCAATTTAATTGAGGTTTGGTTCAGGAGAACTGTGATTAATTAGTGAAACATTGATGAACAGCTCGCTAAACCATCTTTTTGATTTATGTTGTAGTTTTGTTAACTCTGTTGCAACAAATTGTTTAGCTATCCACCGTTTAATGCCACGAGTAAAACATACATAAAAAAATGTACACATATGTTAAAATATCAGGGCAATATATATTGTAAAATGCCAGTGTACTCAAATCATTATTTGATAACGGTAAAAAAATATTAAACAGCACGCTCTTCAAGAATGTAAAAGCAGGCAGCAATGTAAAAGTTAGTGGATAGTACGATATGTGAATGGAAACATGTTATACAAGAATATATTGAATTTACATATTAGGTCACTTTTCTGTCACTTTTTGATGTGAGCATTTTACGAAAAGTTATTTCAATTGCTTAGACCTCATGTAATTTACTACAGTAAAATTATCACATTCGGCGGGTTTATTTTTTAAGCTTGGAAGGAAAAAGTCTCGTTTTGCATTAAATTTATTGTGCGTATCCTGGTTAATATGCAGAGCTAGGAATTCATTTAAGCTTAGAAACCACCACAAACACCAAATATCCCAATACAGTCATTAACGATTAGCTGCGAGACATTTTCTACACGTCAGTAAAGTGATATGGACACATTAACCCTAGTGTTTCATATAAAATTACCAACCTCATCAAAATCAGGCTATACGCCGTCAGCTATCCCGGGAAAATTGTGCATAACCATTTCGGCTAAGCGTTGATATTCATCAGGATTTGCAGCGGGATCTTCTCGATCTAATTGACTGATAACGACATCAAATTCCATTCTGGTTCTTGGAACGGTTACTTGTTGCTCATTCACCTGCAGCAAATAAACGCATTCGAAGTAATAGGCGGACGGTGCTGAGTATACAGTTGGACAATAAATACAAGTGTAACTATACCCTAAAAAGCAGCTACGCAGCGGTGTTATACAACGTTGTAGACCTGTTACCTTTATATAGTTTTCCACTGAAACAGCTTGAAACATTGAAAACGTGCACGAGCATTGGGTAGCTATTGTCAAATTTCAACTATGGTGTTTATCCGTCAACAGACTAGCCTTCCGAATGCTTTGAATCTATTGCTTTTACTTCAGAAGACTTACACGGACATTTTTGAAATATTTGCCTCTTTTGTGCAATCCACCAAAAACCCGATATTAATAACAAATTATATGACGCAATTGGTACTAAGGCATGTAATTTGTGTGATTTCAAACACATGATAAAGAGTATATCATCGTCGTGACGTACTATCTGGAACTTTGTAAACCCCTTTCATTTTTTTCTGTAATTAACTAGATTAAGTCACACACTGTCCCGAAAAAATAACACATTTCAATCCGTTTTCCGATGTTTTAAACACCAAACTTGTTTTGTAATCACCAAATTAAATTTTTTAATGAAATATATACACTAACATCGTCGTAATACTACTCCCAACTTTCCCTTTATCACTTTCTACCTTTAAATTGCTGCATTTTAGTCATTAATTGCCATGCTGACAAACAAACTGAATATTAAACTGTAACCAACTTTTGAAGTTTAGTTATGTTTTAGTAGACCTTATAAATATCGTGCTACCTTGGAAATATTGACTGGGTAATAGAGGAAAAAAGTGCAATGAGTTACTCGGACTGCATGTGCATTATCATATCGAACGAACATACATATTCAAACATTTTCAGCCAACTGTAGTAATCATACAGATAAATTTTATCAGTTGCACTTACATTTCTTGGATTTCCCAAGAGCTCTTCTTCAAGATCCTTTAACAGAGCACCAAGTTCGCACAAGTCCGCCATAGTCTTAAATATACACATTTTTTAAATTAATGACGCTAACAATGGGTGCCGTATAAAGATGAGTAGTATATTTCAGCATAGCCTTTAAGATTAACATAAAGGATATCCTAGTTCCATTCCACAGCTAGCTTCTCATAAATAATCCTTTACATAAATTACACGTAAGAGTCGGATTTTTGTCCTCAAACCTTGATTTTCTGTATAAAAATAGAAATTCATAAATTTACCTTGACAGTACAGAAATTTGTGCTTACGATAAACACTACTATAAGATATTCACCACAGTTTTCGGATCTAAGCACTACAAAAAGGTATATCCACACAGAGTGCTATTAGCTGTGTAAATTCTACACAGGATATAGCGGATTTTATAGCATTTCTACCGGTGTGTGATTTAATAAGTATTTTGAAATATGTATCGCAGGGTTAAGCTACGGCTTCGCTTAGAATGTATCCCTCGCAATTGAACAGCATTTCACAATTATGGTGGTGAGCTAAACATGTTATAGCTGAAAACAACCCCAAGGATATAAGTAGCATAGTGTGATTTTGGTAGATATTGATTATGGTTATTGATTAGGAACACCATACTGAATAAACATTTTAACTAAATGGTAAGCAAAGTTGATTCAAGTTTAAAACTAGCGTCTTATTGATGCTTATGCCACGCGAGAACAAGAAATCAGAATAAAGTATTTCCGTAAACAGCTACCTTAATAACAATTGGGTGTCTAGGTAATTCCCGGCATTAATTTGTCCTCTGCTGCTGCGCGGCTTCGCGGTAATCTCAGCAAATGTGTAATTGCTTGAGCTGAAATTTCTGAATTTATAGAATCTACTAATGGCTATGGAACGCCAGTATCATTCGTCGTCTGTACTTCCCCGTATATAGCTTTTTGTTAAAATGCGATTTTTCTACTTAGTTTGGCCTTACGGCGCCAATAAATATAAGCTTGGTACATGCTAGTAGTAAGTTTTACGTTAACAATTATGCTGGAGCGAAAACCCAACGGTTCAGGCGAAGCATATAGTTTTGTATGCAATCCTTCTTTTAGTGTGTTTCGAAAAGGTTTAATTGCTATCACATCAATATTTGTAAGGAGTTGTATACACCCAGTTGTAAGTTACATTTTTTGCACACACTATGTACTCAGTCAACATGTAGTAATCCCCCATTTTTATTACAGTTTGAAAAAATATTGGAAGACAACAAAGTCTTATGAAAGGTTTAAATATAAGTTAAGCATGTGTAGCCATTCCGCATGCTTCTTTTTAAATCTATGGCTGCACCACACACAATCCACCTAAGGTTGTTGTATCGCAGCGAAAAACGACATTGCATAATATGCCACTGAACCTTTTAAATTTTTGGGTACGAGTATTGCAAAGTTGTTATAATTACAGCATTTTATAACTTTTTTATCTAAATAGTTTTGCAGTTATCTAACTACTACTTTACTACAATCTGACATATGTTTTTAAAGTTTTTCGCCTACGCAGTATAGTGGTAAATAAACAGAGTTTGTCCTGACATACCGTGACAAGTAAAACATCCTACTTTTTTACTTCTGCCTACAATGTGGCAGATTTGTTATGAAACTACATAATAAAAGATTTATTAATTTTTTATTCCGTGCATAGCAGTTCTAACGTTAGATAATTTTGAGAGGAGTAGATGCGACCTGTAGCTGTTTACGGAAATACTTTATATTTTTGCAGCTATGAAATTGCTAGTTCAAAACTGATATAATGAAATAGTTGCGTGAATTTAAACCAGCTGAATTCCGGAATAACATCAAAAGTTAAAAAGTTAAACAGTGTAGTAACATACTATCGTTTAGGTTTATTACTGAGTTTAAAGCAGGGATTGTATAAATTGTAAAGCTAAAAATAAACAGTAGACATATACAGATCAATGGTTCAATTGAATTTGGAGGTTTCTTTTACTATACTAACATAAAGTTGGATAACATAGCTGAATGTTGATAAGCAACGTAATTATCCACCTAGTGTGAAAGATATATCATGCATACCGTTGCCTAGCAACCGCTTTACAAATTGCAGGAAAATTTATGGAAAATGTTAAATAAAGTTTAATTTTATGGATTAAGGAGATCAAAGTGATTTAAACAGGATACGACTTGAAGCATATTTGAAAGTAGGTTTTTGAAACATAAGCGATACCTACACTCAGTCGTATTTAACAGGTTTTAAGAAAAACGGATGGATTAAAAATTAATAGACAGGATATTCTGTTACTGGTACAATAAAAATGCTGAAGATGCGAACAAAGGCTACACAATTTTATAATTTGATTTTATTTGGTATACAGTGAAACTGTGTGACATATCCCATCGTATGAAGTTCGAAAATAGATGACAATTGTATTGATTGTGGCACACGTAACCCAAATACCTTATTGCGTGGTCCTAATGGAACAAGTGAAGCTGAGGTGCGTGATGTTATATCGTTAGAAAAGGAACCGCTTAGTGCGGGGGGGCTGTCTAAGCTGGTGGTGTGAATGATATAGTACATGTAGATAGAAAAATAACCACATACAAGTGTTAACATTTGAAAATTTTTACTAAATGCTGTAATATACAATTTGATATTTTTGAAAAGGAAGAGTTTTATGAGTATACCAACATAGTGTGCAAATTCTTTTGTTGAGTGTGTATGAAAACATCGGGTATATGTACTTTTATTTTGTTACACGGGCAATAGTACTTTGTTTTACCTGTTATTAAAATAAGTATATTTGTACATTTTAGCAATTTATTGTCTTGGGCATATTGGAACTACTAGATGTTAGGGTGTGCTTTGGCATACAAACATTGAGCAAAAAAACCGAGGACTTACGAAACTGTTGTGGAAACAAAATAGACAATTTTTCTGAGAACTGCCTACATGGCTATACACACAATGGAGCCAGCGATTAACCATTTTTTAAGCTGAATGGTCAATTTTTAGAAAAATCTGAAATGTGTTAAATTAACCAAGCGCGACAGTGCTGGATGTCGTCTATATTAAAGTAACTAGTGTTGAAAACCTTGCCCGACGAGTGGAACATATGCAGTTAAGATGGTTTGATAACTTTATGAAAATACTGATACTGCAGTGATGCGTACGTTGAAGCCTTGATAGGTAAAGGACACCAAACCGTGTACTACACGCAGTTAATAAAACTAAAAATACGACTGAATTTAGTAATGAAGCCCGGTAGCTACCGAAATGAAACGCACACTAAACAAACTGAATTTAAATTTAGGAATATAGAATTAATAAAACGCTTTCGGTTTGATAATTACTTTTGTATGGCTTTAGAAGGACGGCATAATTAATAAAGGATTAAATATAAAACTGTTTGAATATGTTTTTACCATCTCCACTGTATACATGAGTATTGGTTAACGGTACATAATATTAATGTTGCGACACCATTGAACAATATGTTGTAATTAATTTTTATATTAAATATACAAAACAATTAGTAGCAATACATGCAGATATATGCACAAGTATAATTTTTGGTTATTTACGACCGCAAAGCTAAAGTATATGTGAGCAAACTGAACTGATTTAGTTTTTATTTTTTTTTATTTTATACCAGATAAAATATAAATAAGTAACAAATCTGCGCATAGTATTGTAATAGGCGCCACCATATGACACCATTAACCATTACAGACAAAAACAACATTACACTATTATTTTTATACCAGGATATGTGGTATATCGATAATTTGTTATTGGGTTCGGCCTGCGATTAGGAACATTGTTAATTGCATGACGCGGATACGCAATCTGACCTCATTAAGTATTAAAAACAGAAACGCGCTTATGTGATTGTTTAATACTAGTGGTAAACGCCATCATTTGTTATATTTTGTATGTATTTTTGATTGCAATTTATAAATATGAGTGATAGCGATAACTGTACTGATAGATTTTAGTTTCCATGTGCCATAATAAAATTTTGATAACTTGCACGCATAGAAACCCAATTCGACCGGTCAATCCCGTACCTAGCACCACCATATGACCTCGTACAACCAGGTACCCCTAATTGCCCCGTACAACCGGAACCCCGCTAATGACCCCATAAATAAAACAAGAGCTTAATGACCCCATTAATCACGGTGAGATTTGGGATCCTCGGATCCTCGTTGTTCGTGCCGTCCCTACTATGCTACTCACTGCACTGTGTGGTTTAACAAATGAGAGCTTTGGTACCTGCCTGGACCAGTTGCCTACTCGCTTCGCCCTGTGTGCCTGCTCTATATATAGCACACGTTTAAATGTGTGACTGATGGCATTGACACTCATTGCTCCTTTAATATTTCTCAATATTAATCGAATATAAAATCTGTCATTTACCGATTGTATTTCAGGTAGTCGCAAATAAAGCGAAAACAGCACACGTTCGATTTGCTCATCTCAATTCGCTGCCGTACACGTGTTCGCTTTGTGGCTACGAACAGATTGTTGCCAAAATAATCGAACACGTTCAGTGTCAACACAGCGGCGATCATGACGGTACAGCAATGGTTCTGCGCGAAGTGAATCAAATCTTGTCAAGCTTATCGGAGCAATGTTTTCCAACGGCCTCGTCGACAAGTAAGTTCCTATCGTAACAAAGCATATATATTTTTAGCTTACAAATACGGCTTCACATGCTATATTTATATGTAGCATATGCAGCTTTAAATCTTTAGAACAATTTTTGCATGCACTGATTTATAGCTGAGATTCTGTTTAATTCAGTTTCTGTATCTGAGTCAAGGAACAAAATGTTGTAAGCGTTTTACTACCTATACGTTTTCAGTTTATTTATACAAACCTTATTACCGAGCCGAGGTGAATCAGAAATGTCATTACATTGATCTTCTGATTAGCAGTGTCATATATACGTATCGGACAATGTAATGTACTATTTCGTACTGATCTAGCGTTCAGAGAAAATGGTGTGGCATCACTTCACACTCTGACAATATTTGTGGTAAAAAATGACATACAAGCTCTGTCTTTTAAAAAAAAACTGCAGCTATATTGAGCATTCTTTTCAAGCCTGACATAATTTAATTTGTGTTCATTTGCTTTTGAAAATACTTCTCAGCATATTGTCCGCATTTTTTTTGGAAAATGCTGCTGAAGTTCTTCTATATTGTATCCGTTTATGTAAATTGTTACATAACCTATACCAAAATATATAGTGGTTACTGTACTCATTATCATGGATTGCAGATGAGGGGAATCAAAGACATCCCCGCTTTTTAGTCAGCGTGACTGACCCCGTCTGTTTTTAGTCTTGATGTGAAGTCTTGATGTTCATTTTTAATGTTTTCTAAACAAAATTTACTTTAGATAGTGTGTACGCCCACTTTCCAAAATAGTACCGAGCGCCCCTGCATTGTACGTATAGTTATTTTATAGAATCGTAGCCAAAATTTTGTGTTCCAATGAAAATTATAGCCAACGTTACTGTTGCCTTTGAAATGCGTGTACTATTTGTTGGTAATGTAAGCCTAAGCCTTAGCCTAAGCTTATCAACTTATTTAAGTTTCAGAGTAAGTCGATGCTACCGCACGCCGAACTCCCGCTGTAAGCTGTTTCATTTTTAACTATATAACGTACTCCCTTTGTAAAATTCTTTACAAATAGGCTCAGCTATTTTAGCCCAAGAAACTGTATCTAGTGAAGATGTCAACGATCCAACCTCGGCATCAATCGAGGCAACGGTGGCCGAAATATCATCGGGCAAAGGAACTACGACTCCGTCCGAGTTATTGGCACCTAAAAGCGGCGACGTCGTTCCTCCGCTTGTTGATCCGGCCAATTATTCTCTCAGCGTTAGTCGATTTCGGCGTCGAGGTACAGCAGCTACAGCTGCAGCACCAGCAAATACCGGCGGATCAACCGGAACATCTGCCGTAGTCACAGCAACTACAGCTGCGTCGGCGTCAAAAACGACCACATCTGTGCTTACTAACAGCAACAATCCCAATAACGGGAGCA
The DNA here is from genome assembly GCA_030248225.1 of Trileptium ribeirensis. Classification (NCBI taxonomy): domain Eukaryota; kingdom Metazoa; phylum Nematoda; class Enoplea; order Enoplida; family Thoracostomopsidae; genus Trileptium; species Trileptium ribeirensis. Next base: position 22,544 of record JASANE010028763.1, on the reverse strand, counting down.
TCTTGGACAGTAGCACAAGTGTGGGTTTGAGTTTTTTGAACGCAGCTGATGCCGTATCAGCGGTTAGCTCCTTCTCGCAATCGTCAGACACTACCGATGCTGCGGCTGCGGTGACCAATATGATGATAAACGGCAACAGCTGTGATACAGATGCTGCTGTCGATGTTATGGGTTTTAGTAGTCCGGCCATTAGCAGCTTCACGGGACGACGTCGTTACCAGCGTCGGGCATCTGCTGGAGCTGCGTCTGCTGCAGCAGCTGCTGCAGCTGCAGCTGAAGCAGCTCTCAAAGCGAAACGCTCGGACACCCTAGAATGCCAGCTGTGTCATCGTAGAATTGTATCGGAGCCGCGACAGTCACTGCTAAATCATGCCAAACGTCATTGCTACCGAAAACAATTCCGTTGCCCGGGCTGTGCGTACTCGAGCTCCGAATCTGCGCATGTACGAAACCATATGGCAGCAAAACATGGTATCAGCGGAACCTTACCAATTGATAACAGGTGAGCAGTTTTTAAAACATTTTTGCTAAGTTTAGTGCTAATATGCAAAAAAATTGTCGGTTTGAGGCAATATATGTTTTTGACTTTTCATGATTATGGTATGATTTAACATAGTGTAATAAAGCCGAATGATTTCAAATAAGTTGCATAATATTTTTACCGTTTTTGTTCGGTATATCATATTGTAATTTTACCATAACTCTGTTTTTTTTTAAAATAGCGCTGCCTACTGAATAGCGACATCATCCTTAGTTTTATGGGTCTTGACAGCCAAACTTCTTGTAGTTTTTTCTAATTCGGTTTCTTGGTAATAGTTGTATATTTTAACAAAGGATGTGGGTTCGCTGTACGCTTAATTACGAAATTATTACCGACGGACATGGTGTCAAGAGTTGTTAAATTCAACGATGCGGTTCACAACCAACGAGATTTGTCAACTGATAATAGGATGTGAGAGTTGAAATGAAATTGCTTCTGTTTTATTACGGAACTACTCTAACAAGTTTTTTGTAACAAGAATCTGTAATCAGACCTGTTAATGCAACAGTTCATATCAAACACGGTATTTCATCGTAATGCGTTGGCGAATTCACACATATATTCGAACAAAAAGAACCTCAGGTAATATTGTCAATATTGTCGTTGTGTCTCTTCTGGAAACGTTTAAATTGTCTGTTTTGTACGGTTACACCATGATCTAGCGAAAGATTGTTTGTATTGTTTTTTAGCACTGTCGAACTTCTGGTTACACTAGAATCTGTAGAAATTAACACAAGTCATACTAAATGTGACGAAGTACATAGATAGACAATTACTACTATAGTGTTTGTCCCATAGGCAATTAGTGCCAGTAATTATTGCGGCTAATCTAGTAGTAGTTCGTAATTTATGGTTATTCCTTTTGGATAACTACGGATTTTTCGTGTTCGTTCAGTTACGAATTTAACGTCTATTTCATGAAACTATTCCTATTTTCAGGGAAATCTAAAAATCTTCCAAATGTGATAAAAGCGTTAACATCTGTTTTTCTTTAAAGACATTGCTAAATATAACCAGATGCTACGCTGTGACCGCAGGGTTAGCAGCATAAATTTAATTTTACTTAGATATATTACTTTAATACTTTTATAGGAACTGCAATGAAACTTTGATGTTGTGACGCTGCGTCATGTACCTCATTTAATGATTAAGCACTGTGAACATTTATGCCAAATCGGATCAGTTTTTACCCGTTATTTTGTGTAATAACAAAACGGGCTACACCTCAACAGAATTGTCAACTCAAGAAATGTCATATATCAACAAAATTGGTTATGCCCCTCCAGCCTGAAAATTGTCAGTTTTGAAGAAATGCCGTTAATTTTGGGCAATTCGTCTCACCTCGTTAAGGCGCTGAAAAAGTCTTAATTGAACCATATGTTTGACAAAAAAAATTTTACTATTTTTTGGTTACTTATGGTACCCAAAATTTTTGGAAAAAGTATTTCTGCTAAAGAAAAGGCGAAGATGTACGCGTATTACTGGAGTTGGAGATGAGTAACTTTAAACGCACCTAATAGAAAATAAATTAGGTAACCTACTTGATCAGTTGCTGAATTATTAGAGTTGCAACAAAATTTCACAAATTACTTAGTGTAATTTTTACAATGAATACGATGTGATCTATTTTCATAATTTTTACTTACTAAACATAAAAATTTAGATTTATTGTTTTGTACATTTGTTGATGTATCCTATTTCATATAGAACCTATTACGATCTATGTATGAGCCGTTCGTGACACTTGCCCTTCCCTACAGCATAACGTACCCTACAGCGTAACGTAGTTTGCAGGCACGTTCATCTTTGATTTCTAAAATTGCTGGACTGAAACCTACATTTTTGCAGAATTAATATCTACTATTGCCAAGAGTAAGCCCAAACGCATTGATTGTGTAGCAGATAGATTTTCCTGTCACCGGGTTACGACACTATACAGTAAATTGTTGCAACAACGGCCGGGGCACAGGAACGTATAGACATGTTTGTCTATTTTTTATGTTTGAGGCATTTAAGCATTGGCACACACCGATAAATTCATTTGCCTCTAATATCTCTCCATTCAAGAGCAAACGCAGTGTCCTGTTTGGGATCAAAATTAGTTCGAATCTCGGTGCAATGTTCCAAAGTCCAACCGTCGCAACGATGCATCCAGATAGTTTAAATTTAATTTATTGTTCATGCCATTGGATCACATTAGTGTAATAAAGCGTGGGAATAATCAAAAACGCTTTATTAGTTCAGAATAGAATACTCAAGTGTAGTTTTAGCATTAAATTGTGAGGAATTAGTAATTTAAACAATATTGGGTACTGGAGAGGCGCAAAATTCCAAAATATTTTACTGAGTGTTAGCAAAATTACCAAAAAAGCAGTCGTGGTGAAAACATAGGGATTATTACTTAATTTCTGCTTATAAAATCCTTACGGTATTTTACCGCTGCAGTTGGGCAACAAGATTGAAGTTTTACACCGCGTTTCAAGTCAATCTTCGGCATGAATTGAGTCGTGCTGTAATTTTCAGCACCGCGACCTGTTTAAATTTATCTGTTGTGTGTCAAAATGATGTAAACGTATTTTACCCATGAATGATATTTTCATGAACTCTAGAGCAATGTACTGCCCGTATGCTAGTGGTGCAGAGTTATCACAGAGCTTACAGACAGTATAATGAGAGTAATTTGCAAAATTTTATTGTTTGCTTGTGTGTTGTATATCGAAAATTTATTGACCAACTAGGTTGTTTTGTTACAGGTGTACCACACTAGAAGCTTCGTGGAATATAATGTTGACGCGCTGCTTTCCTCAAGTACGACAAAGTAAACTGCCAGTTAGCCGGAAGAGCAAACAGCAGCAAAATTCGAACGTCACCCTCGAAGCTGTCGATGAAGAAGACATTGTCGATGCAATGGAATATGGTGACGATTGCGATGACGGTGAAAATGTTACGTCGGGCCTGTCGGAGTTTCTGAGCGAACAGGAAGCCATCGAAGATCAAAATGACGAGTAGCAAAATAGATGTTGCCGGCGCATAGATTTCAGCACGCTATTGGAAGGTGGGATTTCCAGGTCAAAATGGGGACCGTAAGAGAAAAATCCTATTTCTGCCGTTTTTACCGAAAAGTGGGGGGGGGGAGCGGGCGGGGCACCGTGCCTTGCTACAGCCCGTGCGGGCAAACGTAGTTGGCATTAGGCGCGCGCCCACAAGTTGTTTCAATTGCCGATGTCGTCTTTTGTAGTAATTAATTGTTGCTCGCATAATTTAATGTCTTTGAATTATTTTGATCCATGTAATATTTGAACGCCTATCTATTGTTGTGTTGCAACCTTAGGGCAAAGCATGCTATTCAAAACTGAGGCAGCAGTAATCCGTAGGGGCACTGTGGGAAAATTGCGAGCAACAGATGCGGATTCCCTATGTTTCCTTGAATACGATAACGATGAACAGAAAAGCATCGAATGCGTAGTTGTGCTGGCTTAAATTGGGTGATAATCGGTTTTTGTTTTGAATACGTACGATGTCTTATTCTGCAATCTTTATTACGTACGTAATGGAGCGGTGTCCTGGAATTCGGTATGACTGATAATTATATGTCCGTGTATCTACATCGCTTTATGAAACTCTACAAATAGTTTTTACGTATGTACCTACTATGTAAAACAGACGCCGGTTTATTATGGCACACGCATTGATGAAAAAGTAATTTATACAGTGGATGATTGCGGGTTTTCATGCTTGAAAATTGAGTAATACCACTGAAAACCGTAATATAGGTTTTGAAAAATGTGATTACGTTGTGTACCATCTTGATGACATATCTACCCATTAGGCATCGATGTAACTAGTAGATAAGATACTGTTACGGTGTTGTATTAATAATCTTTATATCTTAGCTTGATATCAAGGAAAATGTGTAGCTAAGTAGCGAAGTGGTTAGAGCAAACAGGGTTGTAAAACCTTACATCGTTGGTTCGAACGCCACATCTACCGACATTTTCATATGTCCTAAACTAACATGTTAGTTTCAAATTGCATTTCGTTGAGTGTTACCGTTCAAGAATAAAACAAAGTTTTTATCGGTGTTTGTTCAATCTACGTCCATTACAATTTCGCTGAAAATTTTTCAGCCGCATAGTCCGCTACAAGGAAATTACAATACTATATTTACTAAAGGCGTGTTCACACGCTCAAACTTTTTGCTGAAATTTTGAGCTCAAAATGTGAGCTCAGAATTTGATCAAATTAACAAAAAATTTCAGTTTCAAAATTTGAGCTCAAACTTTTTCAAGTAATAAATCGTGTCGGTGATTGGCTACAGGATATCCTTGAAAAGTTTGAACAGTGTTCACACATTCAAACTTCCCAAAAATACAATAAAGATGCTTTCAAACTTTGATCAAAATTTGAGTAAAAAGTTTGAGCGTGTGAACACGCCTTTACCGATATGTTGAATCTGTGATGCGGATTCAATTTGATTAATAGATTGTCGCCAATGGAGGCACTGGGATGCTGTGCCCTCCAGTTTTTGTTGGTTGCCCTCACATTTTTTAAGCTTATAACCCTTAGATAGATATGTTGAGTTGATCTCCACAAAGCGCGGGTGCCCCTCTAAGTAAAATTTTATGGGCACCTTCTGTCGTAGATTATGCCCCAATATTGGAGTAATGTGGAAGTTCTTTTTGGGAATGAAAAATGTATATATATTTGCTTATTTGCATTTGCTACTGTAAACGGACTGTTTGTGTTTGGGATTGAGTCGTTTTAATATATATAGCTTTATAACTGTTTTTGTTGTTGCTCTTGTGTGACCGCGGTTTTTGTGTACATATTTGGATTTATTTAATGTATTCTATACGCTCATACATGTTGCATAATTTCGTTCAGCTTTGAAGAGGATGACGACGGGTGGGGGGTATGTAACTATTAAGTCGTGTTCACATGTTCAAGTTTATTGCTCGAAATTTGAGTAAATTTTAGCAGAAAAACTTGTAACTTTGTTGTAACTTGTAGTAGAAAAATGCGGCAAATCAAAATTCTTCAATTTTTTTGTTACACTTTGAAGCTGGAAATTTTTCAAGATATGTTTTTATTGCTCATTGATTGAAGTAATATGCTACAAAAGTTTTAGCAGTTTTCTCCCGTTCAAAGTTACCATTAATGTAAAAAATGCTTTCAAATTATGATCAAAATTATATTAAAGTTTGTGCTAAACGTTTGACTGTGTGAACGCAGCTTTACATAATTGCCCGTATTTTGATCTTTATGTGATGTTTGATTACTGGCATCTAGTTGATATGACGATATTTTGGCAGAATAATGTAGAAATGTGCAACATTTAAAAGCTAATCAGACGGTAATTAGCAAACAGCATATACATTGAACAAAAAATGGTTTTCGATAGATTTGGCTACAAATATGAGAGGAAACATCTTGGAGCTCATTCATAGATGTACGAGGGCAAAATTTTTGAGCCCAGGGTACTTGAGAAAATTGAAGGCTTTTCGGCCGTTACTAGGCCTGCACGCGCGGGCACAGGGAATTTTTCTGGCCCGCTAAGCCCGCAACTTGTCGGCCTGTATGAGGCTTTGTGAGTTCATACATATTGACTTTAAACTACTCTTCTGTATTTAGCTTAGTTATAGTTAATTCTTTGTCATTGGCATTCGCCGCCCAGACTATACGACGAAGAAATTGACCCGCTTTCGTCACCTACCTTCCTCATGCCCAACTAGCCACGTTAAACAAAAGGTTTCCGTTTAAAGATATTGTAAAATTTTATCCTATCCTCGTCCCATGATCGTTGCCATAGTACTAATTCCACTAATCGCTTAGCTTTTTTGTACGCACACTCACTAGCACAACCATTTATATAGCGCCTACTAAAAGAACCGATCCACCCACTTCTTTAAATAACGCTCTGTAAAGGAACAGTTTAATTATTTCGATGAGAGCATCCAACAAATGCACTGACGAAGTGAAAACTAAGCAAAATCACGTAATAACATCGATAGCGGGTGCTAAAAAGAACCAGGATATAGTTCACTCGACGGGATGACTATATCTTTTTGATAGCGCTATCTTTACGGATCTATCTAGTCATTTCTACTCCTGGACATGTAAGATTGTGAACTATACCAGTATCTACTACCCGCGGGTACCCAAGATTTGAACCCGTATCCGCACACAGCTCTGCGCGCAATGCCATATTTGCTGCCGCGAATTATTTTCTTTATGTTTTCTAAAAATCGAATGCGTAACATATACGGTTCGGCTAGCTCAGAAAGGGCACCGTTTAATTGAAATTTAATTGTTTAGTGCAGAAGACTAAAGCAAATATGTATCAGGTATGTAGCGAAAAGCTATGTAAAGCTAATTCATAAAAGTGTTGGTAAAATCGCTAAATGGTGGCCGATGCTGTGCCATCGACCACTACAGGTACTGGCCGGAAGCTCTGGACTAACGTTTTTATTACGTCTGCTGTGTTCAATCATAGTACCCAGACTAGCTTACTATCAGATCGCATCCCTATGGTGAATTTGCTATATTTTGCATTGATATTGCCATATTCCACTCTGGGATTTGTCAGGCTTATAAAAACAAACGTTTACGTGCACCAGGTAATCTACCGGAGCATTCCCACCCTTCAAATATTTAACTATGGCTGGTGTCCAAAGTTGTTATGACACAAGAAAATATGTGTTACGTCACGGTTGAGCCATCTACATCAAATAGCTGCCGCTCATATAGCTTCATCATTCACTAAGTTATATACTGATGTGACAGGCGCAGCACCACTAAAATTTTACTTATACCATGAAAATTATTAAATGTCTCTGGATAAGTTAATTTAATGATAAAATAAATTCCAACAATTGGCCGTTGCGAGACGTGCATTTTGAAGGCACTCTCATTGTCTGATGAACCCAGTACGTGTAGAGGTTATCGTACTCTTGTAGTCGCAGTTATTTAACTTTTACTTTCACCAACTTTGTTTATATAAATGTAGCACTTTTGTCAAACACTTAAAGTAACACAGCTGTGGCGAGCGAATTAACGGTAGGTGGGTCCTAGTTATTTTCAACACTACTATTAATATTTTTATTTCTTACAAAATATTTACATCTAGCTAGTGGTCTTACACTTTGTTCGCGAAAATATATATTTTAGTTTAGAATAGTGAGTATGACATTTGCTACTAATATTCCTGCATTTTTTCAACACTACTATTAATATTTTTATTTCTTACAAAATATTTACATCTAGCTAGTGGTCTTACACTTTGTTCGCGAAAATATATATTTTAGTTTAGAATAGTGAGTATGACATTTGCTACTAATATTCCTGCATTTTTTCAACACTACTATTAATATTTTTATTTCTTACAAAATATTTACATCTAGCTAGTGGTCTTACACTTTGTGCGCGAAAATATATATTTTAGTTTAGAATAGTGAGTATGACATTTGCTACTAATATTCCTGCATTTTTTCAACACTACTATTAATATTTTTATTTCTTACAAAATATTTACATCTAGCTAGTGGTCTTACACTTTGTTCGCGAAAATATATATTTTAGTTTAGAATAGTGAGTATGACATTTGCTACTAATATTCCTGCATTTTTTCAACACTACTATTAATATTTTTATTTCTTACAAAATATTTACATCTAGCTAGTGGTCTTACACTTTGTTCGCGAAAATATATATTTTAGTTTAGAATAGTGAGTATGACATTTGCTACTAATATTCCTGCATTTTTTCAACACTACTATTAATATTTTTATTTCTTACAAAATATTTACATCTAGCTAGTGGTCTTACACTTTGTTCGCGAAAATATATATTTTAGTTTAGAATAGTGAGTATGACATTTGCTACTAATATTCCTGCATTTTTTCAACACTACTATTAATATTTTTATTTCTTACAAAATATTTACATCTAGCTAGTGGTCTTACACTTTGTGCGCGAAAATATATATTTTAGTTTAGAATAGTGAGTATGACATTTGCTACTAATATTCCTGCATTTTTTCAACACTACTATTAATATTTTTATTTCTTACAAAATATTTACATCTAGCTAGTGGTCTTACACTTTGTGCGCGAAAATATATATTTTAGTTTAGAATAGTGAGTATGACATTTGCTACTAATATTCCTGCATTTTTTCAACACTACTATTAATATTTTTATTTCTTACAAAATATTTACATCTAGCTAGTGGTCTTACACTTTGTTCGCGAAAATATATATTTTAGTTTAGAATAGTGAGTATGACATTTGCTACTAATATTCCTGCATTTTTTCAACACTACTATTAATATTTTTATTTCTTACAAAATATTTACATCTAGCTAGTGGTCTTACACTTTGTGCGCGAAAATATATATTTTAGTTTAGAATAGTGAGTATGACATTTGCTACTAATATTCCTGCATTTTTTCAACACTACTATTAATATTTTTATTTCTTACAAAATATTTACATCTAGCTAGTGGTCTTACACTTTGTTCGCGAAAAATATATATTTTAGTTTAGAATAGTGAGTATGACATTTGCTACTAATATTCCTGCATTTTTTCAACACTACTATTAATATTTTTATTTCTTACAAAATATTTACATCTAGCTAGTGGTCTTACACTTTGTTCGCGAAAATATATATTTTAGTTTAGAATAGTGAGTATGACATTTGCTACTAATATTCCTGCATTTTTTCAACACTACTATTAATATTTTTATTTCTTACAAAATATTTACATCTAGCTAGTGGTCTTACACTTTGTGCGCGAAAATATATATTTTAGTTTAGAATAGTGAGTATGACATTTGCTACTAATATTCCTGCATTTTTTCAACACTACTATTAATATTTTTATTTCTTACAAAATATTTGCATCTAGCTAGTGGTCTTACACTTGTGCGCGAAAATATATATTTTAGTTAGAATAGTGACTGTGACATTAGCTACTAATATCCTGCATTTGCTTTCGTATCTGGTGTTGAAATTCTGTACTTTCCACTATGCCGTTGCGAAAGAGATATTTCACATGATTCTACTACAAGTGGTTTTGCCGGAGCCGACACTCATTCGTGTGTGATGTGATAGATTAGCAGCACAATGTTGTGTCAGTTTTATATGAAAGTTGTTAGCGATTTATACAGCTAATACTCACTTATGCATGCGTAATAATCGAATTAGTTCCAGCGTGCAAATGATATCGGTTTAATTTCTGTTGCAGATATATATAATCTTAGCCTTAACATTCAGTTTACTGGTGTAGTTTTCTCGTCTACTACTTTTGCTTCACATTTGCATTAAAGAAGTGAAGCTAACGGAATTTGGTTTGTAGTTATTTGCGTATTCATGGCTTGGTTATGCGTAATGTACTGTATATATTGTCTATTTTGCTTTACTTTAAAGCTCGTCCATTCTCTTTGCGTCATATGACATTGTGATAATTTGATATTTGGGTTGAATATTTAGTATTTTGAAATGTATGTTATTTTAATAATTAGATTTGTGGTCTATATTGTCACTCGATAAACCATTGCCAAAGTACAGAAAGCCATTTCTACTAGTTTTGATCCGCTCTGGGTCTCTTCCATGATTCACAAATAATGAGGAGTGTTTTGTGATTTCGCTCATAGTTTTAGGTGATATGGAGCGATTCGGTGCCACTCGTTGCGTCTCAATTCTTGTTCAGGATCTCGGTAACAAATCAGCCTGTCTTGTTGTGGCGTTGTAATATACTTAAATGTCTGCTTCAAAGCTATTAGAAATATTTTGGTTTTGCTCTACACATCTCTGATTTGTAATATCGTGAAAAAATGACATTTCATATACTTCATGCGGATTTTGATGCCGACACTGTACGCATCAACAATAGTTTTTTCTGCTAACTTTCTGTCAGGGTAGACTGTCAACTGAACAACACCCTACTCTGACTTCGGATGCCACAATTTTAAGTTGTTTTTAATCGGTGGCTTATAGTTGTAGCGCTTTCATCTAAAGGGTTAAACGTGACTTTATGGTTTTTAGCTTTTTCTTTTTAGGTTTAAATCATACTAAAATCACTTGCTGATTACGAGTAGCCCAGTATGGTTTTTATTACAAAAATTCACGCAAGTGAACAGAGAGGGTGGGTTGTTCATGAAGATATCTGATAGATTGGGGCTTCAATCTTAGGGAGCATCTATCCCATAGCGTTTTTCATTTTAGTTCTCTAAGCCACGCTATCATGTGCGATTATATATATAAAATATTTATGCGAGTCTTTAATAATGTGTGTCAAATCTTTACCATCCATTGTGCAAATCTTTGCCTTGACATTTTCGATTTAGTAGCTGGTTAGTTTCAAACGAAACTATTCGAATGCTAAATATCACAAACGAATAGCCACGTTTAGTAGCACGAACTTGGTTGATTTATTTATCACCATTCGCAGAAACTTACCTACGTCTAAATATGTTTGGTTTTGGCAATGATTTTAATGTTGGACATCAATACAATTACCTTCCAATAAAACTTTATAAAAGACATTAGCTGTATTTAAAAGACATTAGCTGTATTGTCCAATTTGGACTTAAACGTGTGAACGCTGAGTTTTGTCTCGGCTCTCTTGGCTTCTTTAATTCAATTTGTGGGTTTTCTAGTCTGTTTTGTTTCACCTGGTGTTCTTTGGTTGTTTTTGTTTAATTCATTCCATTTTTAATTAAAATTTATTGTTTTGTTTTAATTTTTGGAGTGTCAAAACGTAAAAAATGGACTGTTGAGTAACTTGTAATTTATTTGACTGTTATTCAGCCTAGAACCTTTAAATAGGATAAGGAGAGAGCATAGCACTCACGAACGGGAGATATGTGAAGTTTGCAGTGGCATCTTTTATAAATAAATTAAATTGATAACCCTTGTAAAACATGATATATTGTGAGTCATTATTATCAGATGGGTGGTCTTTAAATTTTGATATTTTTGTCTTTGACAAGCTTTGACGTTTCAGCACGTCTCCTGGTTTTCAATAAAGTCTGAATGTAAAAGGAGCGTTGTCATTAAATTGTTGAATTAGTATGCAGGGACAACTTTCTTTGGGTGTAGCAGGTGTCTATGGGTTAGCCGGCCGGCGGGGTAGGATCGCGGCGCCGCCAAGCAGAGAGAGCGTTGGGGTAACCTCGCGGCGATGGTCTGTGCTGCGTGCTTGGGAGGAGTGGTCCAAAGCATTAGCCCGTCTGCATGTCTATAGATATGTTTGATGATAAGAAAACCCTAACGGTTTACAGTATTTTTGATTTTGTTGTAAATAGTATTTAATCCTTTCAGACCTGAATTAGTTGGTATTTAAAGTACCGATGAAAATTATTGGTGGGCGCGATGTATTGAACCTCGAACGCTCTGCCTAAAGTCATGTGTATTAGCCATTGGCTATTGTGGAGCTATTGCTCGGTTCCTTAAGATACCTTAAGATGGGTGCAAACAGCAATACGCGCACCATCGCGCTGTACTCATCGAATTGAGTTGGTACAATGCTTGCAAACGTAATTGGCTGTTCCCGAATAACTATAGGACTTTTAGGGTTAAACATTTAATATACTATATTTTAATTAACACTTTGCATCGTGAATTAATTGGTATTTCCTGTATCGATTAATAATTACTTTTCGCGTTTGTGCGAATCTGGAACGCTCGGGTGAAAGTCCTGTGTGCTAGCTACTGAGTTATTGCGGAGCTATTACATTATTTAATAGCTCTCATTGGAAAAATACAAAAATTAATACGAGAATTCAGTAATAAATGCAACAGCTAGCTATAAAGTTTAATTAATTACTAAAATTTAGGGTGAATCTATTTAATAATAAACTACCGAACTCAGGCCTGATTGCTGCAAAATACAACTTTAATATGTTATAGCTAGTCTTAAGGTAACTAACTAATTTGTTCCATAGATATATGCATAATACAACGTTTGTCAAAAGTTTTTCTAACATTGAAAACTACTGTACAAATAGCTAACTATATATTTAACGTACACCGGATTTAAACGATCTAAAATGTGTTTATTTACGCATAAAATTCTCGCGCGCCTCGGGTGCCCCTGATAGATTTGATATACGCTGACAACTTATGGATCCGAGAGTCAAAAAGTTTTAAATGTGTATTCACAATGGCTTTACACAAGCTATGATGTATATACCTAATGACGAAAATGTGTTCATTTACTCATAAAGTTCTCGCGAGGGTCGGGTGCCCATGATAGAACTGATATAGGCTGACAACTGATGGATCCGAGAAACAAAAAGTTTTAAATGTGCATTCACAAATGCTTTACACAAGCTATAATGTAATGACGATAAATGTTGCTAATATAAATCCATTTGCATGTTTATGAAACCGTTAAGTACGAGCTACTTTGTATATACAGCGAAAACTTTAAATCAGAGAATCGGTCTTTTTAACCCCAAGCTTGTGTTTAACATTAACTCAATTTGAGTCAATCATGAATTTTACACTGTACAAGGGTTTTGTTACCACATTTGAAAAACGTTTTTAACTCTAAATCCATTGTGTTTATATTTCTGTCTTTGGTTAAACCCCTGATTCAATAGAACTAGAAGTTGTATTTCAGCATGCAAATCTGAATCCCGGCTTTCTTTATGGTTAGCTTAGGTATTGGTTTATGACTCACTAATATCTAGTTGTCACAGTCACCATAACTGAAAGCTAAACTCACACACAGTAGTTAATCGACATAGAGGTGGTAACTATACTAGCGGAGGGATTGAAAAACGCACTGGTGCTTGCCCCATTTTACTCTTAAAACAAAGTGTATGTGGATTTTCTATATTCCAAATTTCATTTACTCTGTGCACGAAAAAATAACACGTATATCAAATGCGAGAAGTACCAAAGTTAGCGTCGGCCAGGAACGCGGGTACTCGGATAGCGATTTACTGCTCGATCCCCATTCCTATGCAGTACTTGTTGAATTTAAGTTAATACAGTGCTGTCATACATAGTTGGTTGTTGTCGAATAACTGTAGAATTAGGGTTAAGGCTCCGAAAGTGTTGTCCTGGGTTATAAGCAACAACGCTTGAGATTGCCATATTGCTACCATGAATATAGAGTATGGAATGGAAGCCTGCAGAAGTTGACATTAATCCACAATTATATTAGTTGTTGCATTGCAGTTTTACAAAAAATAATATACAGTTGAAGATGTTGTTCCAGGACATCTAACGCTTTTGCACAGGCTTACAACTGTATTCAGAAGATAATATTTTTATAGGCTGCTTAAATTTTGCTTGAAAAATTGCGTTAAATTTTAATAAATGAGTATTATCAGGGTTTATCTGTCAATTTATTCAGCATTCCAGCACTTTACATTGAATATACCAGAATTTTAAGTTTTAGATTTAAAAATTTTGGGGTAATATTAGGCGAGCATGGTTTCTCCTCTCGATAAAATCTATTATGGAATTAATAAAGCAGTACTAATGAACTTATGTGTTTGAAGTAAAAGTTATCAGTGTCGTGGCGGTTATAATGCTTTTAAGCATATAAATTTAGAATTAAGATATTAATATGAACATCTTAAAGCGTCTTATATGTTTATCGTTATTCATATACTTCTGTCCGTTAATATTCCTAACCTACTTTTTACAGATTTCCTGTAAATTCGCCATTGGTAACACTGTCACAACCAACGCGATAGGAAGATTATTTTCTTAAATGAGCATTTCTGCAGAGTTATGTTAATTTGATTATCCAATCCAAATTTTATAAAAAAATTCAATCCGAAAAACAAAATTACCTACGAGTACCTTGTTCTTATTAACGCAAACTATCTAGGTTAAGCTTAAAACTAATCTAAGCGCAAGTATGACGCATTTATTTAAAGAATGCTAAAATTATCACTTATTCTAAGGCCGTGTCCAAATTGCGTATGGTTCGATCCGATGCAATCCTTTGCGATCCGAATTGTAGTCACACTACATCCTATCCGATCAGACGCAACCAAATTTTATAGTTATCGTACACGTATGTGTATATGTATTTTTGCGTTGACACATCTTTCAGCTCAGTCCGAAAAAATTGTGCATGCTATTTCGAGTCAGATTGCATTTGGATCGGATGCAGTGAGCACACTATATAAAATATACGTGCGATTCAAATCTTACACAACGTGAACTCGTCCTGAGATCACACGTGCTCAAGGTCCTAGGTCGGGGGAGCCGGAGCCTCGGCTGGGGGAGTCTTGGCGGTGCGCCTTCGGATTGCGCAAGGGGTTGAGCAGGTCGCCGGAAGGGGCCGGCATCTCAGGAGGATAACCTGTACCAACTATTAGCATGTATTAGTAAGATAGATATTGAATTAGTTCTCAAGCGTGAGGTCGCTTTCGTCCGCAATATTGTATACAAATGCTTTTTTATTCGTCAGAAAAGACAGAATACTCAAGTAAAAAATAACATAATTATAAAGTCAACAATTACTATATGATAGGAAATTGAGATTAGATTCTCTTAGTTCCACTGTACACACAAAATACCCAAACTGCCAAAATTCTTTGAAAAACACTAGATTTTGAATACAAATTTATTTTCTTCTAAATTTGACACTTTTGGACAACAATACGACATGAAACATGCAAGAACTAAATATAATGATGTTTGGTTAGTAACCGACGATTGACTGATTTGTCTAAAATTAATGAGCCTCGGTGTATTGTTTCACCAAATTCATTACTAGTTTATTTAAAACTTTAATGTCACACAAAATTGACACAAACTTTCTACTGTTGCTCGTATTTGTTTTGGCCAGAACCAAAGCGCTGGCAGTTCATTATCGCCAGAAGCAATGGATAATTTAAAACTACCGTTGGGTCTTGGTGCATTGGATTTGAAAGATCACGCCATTTTGTATACGTCCAAGAGCTTTATTGAAATGAAGGATAGTCCATAACGGTATCTTCTTTTGCAGCAAACATAGTTCACTCGATGTGCCTTTTATAACTTTTGGCTAAGTCCAAGCTAAAGACTCGGCAACAACATGTCTAAACGACTTTTCACTCGTGTCTGAATCAAGTCTTTCGCAGTTAATTTTGATGGATTTTATTATATAGCTAGGCTTTGGAGCTTTTCTGTGTTTTCGTTTCAATAGTTACAGTTCAATTTTCACGGTAGCTGGAAATTTGTTGGCTGAGGTGCCTCTGTATGCATAATTTTAAACTGTCGTTGAGCTTTATTGCAGGAGTAGGCGTCTCTGTATTAGAATAATTTTACTTACCCAATGCCAAAGCGCTCTGTGTTGTGCTGTCAAAAAGCAAAAATATTTTCAACCGGTTTTTTATGATATATATACAGTCTTATTAAACATTGAAGAACATCTAGACTGAAATATATAGGTGAAAGATTACCCGCTCTTAGTGAGATGGTATTAGGAGATGAAAATCCCCAGAATGCCTGATGTGTTATACCTTTTTAATACTAATAGTGCGTATTCGGGACAGACAGATTAATAGCTCAACCACTTTAGCCAATCATCAAACACACCGTCCTGAATAATTCCAAAACTTGAAGCTGCGAAGTCTAAAATATAATACGTGTACCGGCTAAAATAGAAAAGGTAAAATAGCTAATTGATCGAACATATGCACAGTTTTAGGATTACTAGCTCAATATATGAGTGAGTAACTGACTGATCGGAATACTCTGCGTTAAGTTTATGAACAGGACTGTCAAGGGTTACATTGGCGGCGAGCTTGAATTGGTTCGGTCGAAATTCGACAATGCATCATTTACATTTTTATTGCTACACATACATTGCTGGGACTACTAGGGTCCATAAGGATGTCCGTGTGTACCATAGGAACTGAATAAATTTGTATTGTATTGTATTCTATTGTATAAATTGTGGCAACATCTCACCTATATATGCAATAGTCGAAAAACAATAATACACATAAGTTAAACATGCAAAAAAAGTTCTTCGATAATCTTTGGTAAAAAGCGCATATACGTAATAGAATGGTAATAATAGGAACCAGTGTAAATATACAATACTGCTACATTGTATAATATTATATATAACAAATATATACTCGTATTATAACAAGCCAAGTGAGTTAAAGTGACCTGTTGGTTAGTTTACAACCACATTTTAATTTGGTTAGCTAAATTTTTTTACACTAATTCCAAGAAATTATTGATTTTACTAATAATTCATTTACCTACAGCAACTGTACTAATCTGCACCACAATACGGTTATTTTGCGAGCTGGAAATGTGAAGCTTCTGGCAGACACTGCCTCAACCACGCTTAATAGTAGTGGTATAAATGGCGTATAGGGAATATTTAAGGAAAAAATTGGTTTGACTTATTTATACATAAATTATTCGAATGAACTCTCAGCGTTAAAAATTAATATCTAGTAAGCTGACTACATCTTAGTATAACTAAATGTTTGACCTGATACAAAGAGTCTTTGGCAATGTTAAACATCTTTGGTTTATGCGTTGCTGTTCAAGTACCTTTACCGCCGTGTTCCATCTTCGAAGAAAATACCACCGTCAAGAGCACAATATTTTGGACAAATACCGCGTTCACCAGGAGGCCCGGGCGGGCCAGGTGGGCCAGGAGGTCCATTTTCACCATCACGGCCGTCATTGCCTGGTGGACCTGGAGGTCCTTTGGGTCCTGGCGGGCCAGGGAGCCCGTCTTTACCAGGAGCGCCAGGAGGACCTTGTGGACCTTCTTCGCCAGGCTCACCAGGTTCACCTGGATCGCCGGGTTGTGGTGGTGTACTAGGAGCAGGTGCACCTGGATCGCCCGTTTCGCCGTCTGGACCGTTTTGACCCGGTTGACCAGCTGGACCTGGTGGACCACGGGGACCTTGCGGTGCGTCTTGACCTGGTTGACCCGGATTGCCAGGAGGTCCGGTGTCACCTAAAACAAGGAAGCAGCTAATTACAATATCGGTCAAAATATATACGCAGATTAGTCACTGTTAAAAGCATTTTCGAATTTTGCAACACTAAAATATATCAATATATTAGTACAACCGTCATTATTCCAGTATTTCACCGGCTGTCCAGGTAATAAGGAAATTTTAGCACGATCTCCATGGCATGCGTAATGTCCACAGACAATACACGTTGTCAATAAATATTAGTAATTCTTTCGCATACCACGATATTCTAGATATAAATGGAATTAACGCTCGCAAATCAAAGTGGTAAATTATAATATAAATGCGCACACATGCTGCCACCATTTTTACAAGCGTCATATGAAACGATATAGTGGTCTATTCGAATTTGTATATTAGAAGCACTTCCTCTGGCTATATAAGGATATGATACTATGCTACTATTTGTAAAAAATGAACTTGAATTTAACCTGTATAGCATATTAAACTGTTTTGTTTGTTTCATTTTACAAATTATTCGAAAGATAACCAGCAGTTTAATGCCAGGCACAATAGTGTTTATATGCTCAGGGAAAATAAATAGCCGCGAAAATAAATGTCTATATAAATACAAAACGAACATAATTTGAATTGTGAAGATTAAAATTCGCATAAATTCCTATAGCCTTTTCGAGCTTGTAATATAGAATAAATCGGTAAAGAAAAGCACATTTTTACACCACATGCAGTGTAAGCTGACAAGGTTCAGGTAATTCAGGTTCATGTGTGAAATAGCCGGCGTATTAATTGGTCTTGTGGGGCAAACTACATGGTCTGTTCTTATTTTTATGCAATAATTTTATCACTAATATCAATAGTGCATTAGAGAAGAGTATAAAACTTCCCTGCACTGGCATGTTAGCCGGTGTTTGATGACGCGGGCGTTTTCGGCCTGACCCTCTGCCCCCAGTTATGAGGAGGAAGGAGTTGGTTTATAAACAGCTACCGGTTCTGTGCATGACCCCCCTAATACTAAGTCACAACTTGAAAGACCTTGGTCTTTAAGGTTTGGATATCGAAGCGCCGGCTTATCAGTTGGATTTGTAAGACAAGCTACGATCTTCATTTATTACTATCTCATGATTTTATCACCAATATGATTTTGAAATCTTGAACAGTATGATTTTTATGAAAGTAAAAACAGCAAATGTTTATTACGTAAAAATTACAGATGCATAAAGCGTTCGCCCAGGACTTACGTATAAGAGTAGCCTTTTAGAAACGAAGCTTTTAATATTTCAATATAAGCTACAGGTGTCCATGGCGTTACTTTCTCATGACCATCTGACACCCTCTAAGACATATTTGCGCTCCCGATATTGTTTTATTTGGCTTCTTTAGATGTATTTGCTTCAATAGAAATTGCTTGTAAAAATAGGACTCAGTTTATGCAATCATCCAGTGCAGGTTATTTCATCTTAAAGCGGTTTTTATACTATATTCACAACTAAAAATTTGCAATAAAAATTTACATGCCGTCGTAGTTATATGTATGTTAGACATAGCTTGGGTTTTCCTTTAACCTCGCTTGCCTAATAAAGGTCAATTTTGAAGATACAACGATAATTTTGGTGTCATTCCTCTGAATTCGATCAGCTGGTTCAGAAACTATACATTTCGTCCACCCACTTTTATAACATTTTTTTTCGATTTTTTTGACTTCCCAATGGTCCTAAATGTTTCCTCCCTCCTCGATATACAAAATTTTCGAAAAATTTTTGCTCCATAAATATATAATTTTATTATATACCATTCAAACCGGGCTGATGAGCTGAGTCAAATGGCTGATAAATCAGTGCAATCAGTTCATGGGTTAACGGCCTAGGTTTTCACTAAAACTCAACTTTAAGCTTAGGATTTCACAGAAATGGCAATAATTCATTAACCCTGAACTAATTCTGCTGATTTTGCCACCATTCGACTTTTCGTTCCTACAGTTCAAAAGATATAGGAAATAATGTATTTATGAAATATTTTTTTGAAAATTTTGGGTACCCAGGGGAGCTAAAAATTGAAAAAATGGTCGTACAAAATGGACATGTTTTGCACTAGCTTATAAAGCAAAGTGGAATAGTACCAAAATTATCGCTGTGTCTTCGAAATTGATCAAATTCGGCCTGGGGGTTAAAGAAAAAGACCCGACAGCTTGTTAGATACGTGCATAACACCAATGTGTTAAAAGCTTATCGATAAAGCTTTACACAATTACATTATTTTGTAAAATTTAAAGGAACATATATAACTAAATTTTGGTACTACAACACTGCGTATATATAATCAATTATATGTATACCTCTACATAAAGCTTCACAAAATTACGCTATTTTTTAAAAGTTAAAGGAACATATATAATTAAATTTCGCTACTACAACATTGACTGTACATAGTGAATAATAATATATATAGTATTATATATAGATCCCCATCCTCTTCAACTACGCGATTGCCTGGGTGATGAAGACCGCCCTGGTTAACGACGACGGTGTTATTTTCGACACAAATGGCATGAAGTTCACAGATGCCGCTTATGCCGACGACATGGCCATAGCCGCATCGTCAGCCAACGAACTACAAGAGGTGCTCAATCGCGTCGACACAGCTGCAAAGCGCATTGGTCTGATCATCAGCTCCCAGAAGACCAAGATAATGACCTGCTGCATCGAGAGACATTAAGACATCGCACTGAACGGTTCTGTAAAGGAACACGTCGAACAATTCTGTTACCTGGGCAGCACTTTTACGGGATCAGGGGCTTGCGACACCGAGATTAAAACCGCATGAACCGTGCCAGATCAGGCTTTGCTGCCCTACGGCATGTGTGGAACTCGGCAGACATGTCCGTTCCCACGAAAGTTCAGATATATAATGCTGCCATTCGACCGATTCCGTTCTACAGCTGCGGAACATGGACAGCGAAGTCTGCTACTCAGCAGCAGATCAACACGTTCAAGAACTTCTGTCGACGCCGGATTCTAGGCGTAACAAAGTTCGATCACATCAGGAATTAAGACCTTCGTCGAAAAGTTGGTCACGAACCCGAGGTGTCGACATTGTTGAAGAGGGAGCGTTTGCGGTTGCTCGGTCATATTCTGAGCATGTCCGACAACAGGATCCCGAAGTCACTGACCAAAGCAACGCCCCCGCACGTCTGGGCCTGACCGCGCGGAAGATCAGACGAGACCTGGCGACGTCAGACAGTCGACGATTGTCACCAGCATTTTCGATACGTGCCGTTACGCCAATGGCAACAATACCCGATATCGCTACAGCGAACTGGGAAGAGTGCCGACGAATGATCAGCATTGAGACCCCCACAACCGTGGGGCCAGGTGAATACCACGTGAATATAGATTATTTCTTCTACATATATTATTTCCAGAGATACCGAAAAAAGTATGGGGAACAATCGTTAACTCTGCAGAAGTCAAGCTGTAAGGCCCCACCCATTGTTCTACCTTGCGCACAAAATAAACAGACAGATATGTTTTTGTTCAGGAATGAGCTTTTGGATCTAACACTGAAAATTGGTTTACATGAAATTTAAAAGAAGTTTCTTTGATTATTGCACCAGATTCAAAGAACTATTCTTTGAAATTTCAATAATTCTTAATAATTGTTTTTAATCAATTCGAACATTGTTTAAATATAAAAGAATATTTACTAGTGCAAATATTAAAGAGATTTCTCTTAAATTTAATGGAAAGTATTTTGAGTGTGGGAATGCGGTTTTTATTGTGTTCTTATCTTACCTTGCCCCGCAAGATACTAAACCCTTCTCAGGCAGCCAAAGGGGTGGGGGTGCCCCAACCCAGTTCGAATTTACAGCTAACTTGTGCCCATTCAGAGACCCTTGGTGCCCCCAGTTCCGATTTGTGCCCCTCCAGAAAGCCTTGGTGCCCCCAGTTTGGATTTTTTGCCTACGCCCTTGTTCTCAGGCGCCTGATTGCAATTATCGTATAGTAAAATATATAAACTTAACATTATATTTCGTTGCCCACTTGCCCGATCATTACGCATTTGTATAAATTTATGTCATTGCGCTAGTTTCTTTTAGTGTGAATTGGCAGTTTAGTAGTAGCACGGTTATTTTAACAATCATCTCTAAACAATAAATAATATTATAGTACTATTATTATACTAATAATATTAATAATTAGAGTTGAAAATACAAAACTTACTATTATATACATGACTATTTATTTGTTTCCGTTTTACTACTAAACTACTCAGCGATCGTTGAAATTAAATGTATATATATTTACGCTTAATTGAGCAAAAACAGGTGATGTTGAGAAAAAGACTAAAATAAAAAAGGGAAACACTGTAGTTTTTGTTAAATCGACTTCTTGCCGTAATAGTAAAGTTCAAAGGTATGATGACGATGATGCTGAATTACAACAACAACATAGTTTATTACCGGTCAAGTCAGCCTTATTATATAGACCTGTTATGCATTGTCCATACTCACATTTAGAATGAGAAACTGTCAAACGAATAGCTTTAGCTGATAAAAGGGCACTAATAAAATCGTCATCTGATAGTTACCGCAACCTGAGAGGAAATAAGGTTTGTATTGATATAACGCCGTCCTACGTTAGCGTACATAGCGCAGGTTCAACGCATGCTAATCGCGATCTATGTTGTAGTGGTAGCGCGCTAGTGGTGCAGGCTAGATTATTTCGGCGGATTTGCGCTGGCTAATGAGTTAAATGTGTTAAAGCATCTTATGACTTGCCTTTTGCAGCAGCCATATTTGTCTCCCTCCGCACAAGGTACAAACACTAGACTGCATGCTTTTTTCAGAGTGACATGTCAGCAGAATTATAATTTTCGGTGATGACTTAAATATAACGAGTTTCTGCTTGGAGTGACTAGAACCAACTGCAATTTTTTTGTTTTGTACGACTACATATATCTCAAGGCATGCAATGTCGTTGTACATATACTACCCATCAGCCTTAGACTGAGCTAAGGGCCCCTATACGAACCACATATGAGCAGAAGATACGTAACTGAACGAAGAGCAGCCACACATG
>JASANE010028762.1:0-27998 GCA_030248225.1 Trileptium ribeirensis | reverse complement strand
TTTGGATTTATTGTGCGATTGATATTTTCGATTCAAGCACTAAACCGTTTTGCTTTCTTGCCTTGTTTTGATGCTGATCCAGTACATGGTTGGTAAGAACAAGGTCTCACTTATGCTAACACAAAAAAAACAGACACTTTTTTGCTTTTCAACCATTTCCCACTACTAAAATAAAACCAGACCAGAGAAAAAATTTAAATTTAAGATAAAAATAACCTATTCCGTGAAAAACAAATTAAAAATGGGATAAAAACCGTCATTTTGACCTCTGACACCGAAACCATTGGCAGGTTCAGTCTACGAGCGGATAAATTAATGATGTATCTTCAGATTTATCGTGCGATTCATATTTTTATTTAGCACTAAACCGTTTGGCTTTTTTGCCTCGTTTATATGCTTATTGAGTACACCGCCCGTAATAATATAAACTTTCTATGTGAAAGACAAAAAGATTATAGATTTCGGCTTTTATTATTTTACTTATTGTTTTAGGAACGAATGAGTAGAAAAAATTTAAATTTAACATAAAAGGAACCTATTCCGTGAAAAATAATTAAATGGGTAAAAACCGTCATTTTGACCTTCTGACATTGAACCATTGGCAGGTTCAGTTTACTAGCGCACAAGTTTACTCACCTACTCTTTGGATTCATCTTGCTGATTCATATTTTGATTCAGCACTAAACCGTTTTTGCTTTCGTGGTTCTCCATGCGATATCCAGCTACATGGTCGTCAGTAACAAAGACTAACGACGTGAAACAGAAAAATAAGATACTTTGGCTTCTATTATTTTACTATGAAAATAAACCAACCAAAAAGCTAAAAATTTAAAAATTAAGATAAAAATAACCTATTCCGTGAAAGTTATGAAAATGGGGTAAAAACCTGCTCATTTTGACCGCAGACACCGAACCATTGGCAGGTTCAGTCTACTAGCGTACAAGTCTTGACCACGAACCTTTGGATTTAATATTGTGCAATTCGCATTCTTATTCAGCACTAAACCTTTTTTTTTCTTGCCTCGTTTTGTTAGTTTTCAAGTACATGGTCGGTAAGAATAAACACCGACGAGGCGAGTTAATATATTTTTATTTCATAAAATGTGAATCAATCAAGTGACATGGACATTGGTTCTTGAGCGCATTTAGTCAGTCTCAGCTTGAAACAAAATACAATTGCGTAAGTTCCAAGAGTAACAGTAATATCAATATTGTGTTTCATGATACTCATGATTTTTCGGATTTTAGCAATAGTTTTCAAAATACCTGCTTCCCATGTCTTTTCAGCTGTTGGGTTCTACTTTTTTAGTATCTTTGGGTAGATAGTTAAGTTTCGTCATAACTCAATTTGTGTCGACAAGCTTTAAAATTAGGCATCTGACTGTTTGTAACCTTGATCTTATTAAACTTACTCCGACATTCTTCGGATAATACATTGCCCATTTTCACATCGACACTGACCGCTATCACATGGACCGCTGCATCGCATCAATCTGTGTTGCCCCATCCGCTCTGCGCTATTTTGCAGCAACAAAGAGCTATCGGTTGTTTGGATACTAAGTAATGTAATCGTGTCCACTTCAAATAATCCATGTCAATACCTCTTATAAATTGTTGTTTTTCGAGATAGTACTAGGCTAAAATATATAATTTATTGTCCGGAACACTTTCCAGGTGCTATTTTCTCCATTTATTCTAACCTAATGTATACCGTTCAAACTCAAATATCAGATATATGGTGGGAAATTCACATTCCGACGTGTTATGTTATAAAAGTTAACATCCACATGCACATTTTTTGCCTGTACTGCAAATTATAAAAAAATCAAATTATTATTTCATCATAAATTAGTATTATTATTAGTATTATTTGACTATTGAGAAATGTCGGCAAACAGAAAAAGGTGCCTAATTCTGTAAGTCCAAGTAGCTCATTGGTCGTAATAAAGCTAATCAGCCCTCACGTAGCCGTTTACCAGCACGGTTACGTTATAACCATCTGAGCATTTAAACAGTGATTGTTACTTGATTGCTGGTGATGTACAGGCGGAACGGGTGGAGATCCTCCAAGGTAAATCCCTTGTTGTGCGTAGTTTATGTTATAAATGGACATGTGGAAGCTTTTGTCTACCAGAAGCACATCCTGCGTAACACCGTTAACGATATAGGGGAAAGGTACACTATCGCTATATTGTAAACAATTATATACGGTGTTTTGAACACCATAAGCATTTCTGTATGACGTCCAGGTACATTGTTAAATACTGGCTAGCAGTGATGAAACTGTTAAGCAGTCTATACACTGCAAGATTTGTCCATGCACTTGGCATGCGAGGCATTAAGCAGTAGAGTTTACACGATGCAATCTATTGGCTTACTAAACTAAAATTTCACTTAGCTATTCTTCTGGCTTATTTTTAAACACCTATTGAAACATAGGTTGTGGCAATACACCGTAAGGTATTTTACATAGTGTTCGTGACACCATTTGCGATACATAATATATCTTTACGAGTAACATACACCACGGTATGGTCGTGATCACACAAAGCATAAATCTTTCATTTTAGGGACATTTTTAGGTAACGTGTACAACTCATTAGCGATATTGATGCAATTGCCATTCTATTCGAGGCCCGGAGGGCAAAATTTTGGTGGCACCCAAAAAATGTTCCCTGTTAGCCCAAAAGGAGCCACCCCTTCCCTTCGATATCAACACTTGCCCTGTGCCAAGGTTGATTAACATATTCGTTTTTTATGCGATACGAAGGTTTAGTTTCACATTGCGTAATACAAAGTTTTACATAATTTTACGGATCACGATGCATCAAAATTTAATCATGACCTGAGTGGAAACAATGCATCAATCTAGAAAGCCTTTTTAGGAACAATTTAGATTCGCTTACCTGCGACAGCAACTGTAGTTACTGCTAGGCATACAATGGAAAATGCAGTCATTGCAGTATCGAATGTATTACAATAGTTGGAAGTGTTGAAACAGATTTTGTTAATTTTGACAAATATAGTTGAATAATCTATTGATAATTAAATTGTTATCACCATTTCACGTTTTCAAAATGTGGGTAACTTAGTTGCAGTTCAATATCTTACTTGTGATTCTGTGTCACATATACGAGTCGGAGATTATATTGTTAAAAAGAGCAACTTAACACGTGGAGAGAGAGTTTGTGGGGCGGTCACTGCTGACTTAGGCTTAGTATAACAACAATGGCATATTATCCAGTACATATACGCCCCTATAGTCAATACCCCATCAATTAATGTATTTCGACGTAAAAATTGAGGATCAATTCAAGATTTCTCCCGTACGATATCTTTTCAAGTGCGCCCCGAATATTGTGCTTTCCCCACAGGGTCTAATAATGATTATAGTGGATTTACTGTGTGCCCGAGCCAAAATAAATAAGTTGCGTATGAGAATAAGAATAATTAAAGCGTCTGACCGACTACTGAGGCCCAGGCATATGACTGACTAATTAATTACGCTAAGGTGTGCGACCAAGTAAGTAAGTTAAGATCCAATCAGATAAGGAAAAGTGCATAAGGAGGACTGCAACCTGCACTGATTCATTTTTTACAATGCGTGACCATCCCTTCTGTCGAGGATACGTCGGGCTTATGCTCGTCAAAGCTTCTCGTCCAGTTGTAAGTTTTCTCAAACAGCTACAACGGCGGAATGTATCTACGGCAACACCCCAATGACGTGGTTGGAGTACAAGAAAGTTAAAGACCACAACGTCTTGGAAGTGCCAACAAAAGCAGTTCTCTGCAAAAACAACTTGGTCATATCCATGATGGCTCGTTCTTCAAGGGTTCGAACGAAATTCTTCAAACCTGGGTCCAGCTCACGTACTGGTGGGCCGATTTGCGTTGAGGAAAGCACTTCGGAGCGACTGGTTCACGTCTGGGAGCAAGCCCTGGTCGACGTCTATTGCTTCTTCCAGGAAGCTTCATCAACATCTACAGCGGCGTGGTGTACGGCTCGGAAGTGGAACCATCGTGCTGATAGGCGAAGATGAGTTGCAAACACATCGTACACATCACCATGGTCGCGGTATTCAGCTTGGTATCTATACGTTCGGAATTGTGGATACAGGCCATGAGGTACATGAAGGGGGTCGAAAGGCGAGGCGCGGCGACGTTGTTTCCAAGCGTTCAAGCGGTTGTTCGTCCAGGGTCAAACGTGAACAGTGACCAGTGGAGGTATACAACAGTATCTGTTGGTTTAGGCCATCAAACTGTCAATCACCAGCTGCATTTGTTCGGTCCATGCACCTGAGTCCATAACTAAGAACGGCTAGTCGTATTGGAACCACCAGAAGAGCCGTACGAACCACATGCACTGTGTCCGCCGCGAGATGATGTCAACTTACCTCAACGAGTTCCATTGGCGTGACGGTTTACAGCAAAATCTGTTCGAAACGTTTTGTGCTCTTATCGCGGAACAGTTTCCATTGGTTCGAATCCAGTGGTCGCGCTAATCTCCTTAGGCAAGGGACTCAGCCACAATTGCTTCGCAGTACCTATGCGTTAAACAGGTACTAGACTTTGGTCTAGGCGGATAAGATGATGGGTGGTGTAAAGGGCAATCATCATGGCCAGCCTATACACAATGCTTCGGCATAATAAACCGGATTGTCACATAGTGCCAATTGCATGTTTATCCGACTTTCCATTGGTTTAGCTGTTTCATAACCCAACAGCCCGCTCCAGGGTTAATTTATCCCAACGGCCCACACTAGGGCTACCCTGTGACTATCTACACAGCTCCCAGGGGCACCTCCTATGAAGTAGTCTGGCACTGTTGGGCTGAGGATCATTCTCCGTGTACCAAAGCAAGAAAAATACACAAAATATTACATTTCCATGTCCGCGACCAGACACTGTATCCGCCAATCATAAGCTTATATATCCTTTTATTACCGAGCCATCGTTTCTTATCGTTATCATAACAAACCAGGTAACAAATCATCGTTCTGACCAGGTTGCCATCAATCTATCGGCAAATTTCTTTAGAAATGTCAAGTATAGAATAGTTTTTCACGCATTTTATGGTTTTAGAAAATTTAGCGAATGGTTCTTCATGATAAAGCAGCTAAAATTTAAATAAAAGACAATTATCTATGTAATGGCAGAACCATGTGCTGGTCGCGGACATGGAAATGTAATATTTTGTGTATTTTTCTTGCTTCGGTACACGGAGAATGATCCTCAGCCCAACAGTGCCAGACTACTTCATAGGGGGGAGGTGCCCCTGGGAGCTGTGTAGATAGTCACAGGGTAGCCCTAGTGTGGGCCGTTGGGATAAATTAACCCCTGGAGCGGGCTGTTGGGTTATGAAACAGCTAAACCAATGGAAAGTCGGATAAACATGCAATTGGCACTATGTGACAATCCGGTTTATTATGCCGAAGCATTGTGTATAGGCTGGCCATGATGATTGCCCTTTACACCACCCATCATCTTATCCGCCTAGACCAAAGTCTAGTACCTGTTTAACGCATAGGTACTGCGAAGCAATTGTGGCTGAGTCCCTTGCCTAAGGAGATTAGCGCGACCACTGGATTCGAACCAATGGAAACTGTTCCGCGATAAGAGCACAAAACGTTTCGAACAGATTTTGCTGTAAACCGTCACGCCAATGGAACTCGTTGAGGTAAGTTGACATCATCTCGCGGCGGACACAGTGCATGTGGTTCGTACGGCTCTTCTGGTGGTTCCAATACGACTAGCCGTTCTTAGTTATGGACTCAGGTGCATGGACCGAACAAATGCAGCTGGTGATTGACAGTTTGATGGCCTAAACCAACAGATACTGTTGTATACCTCCACTGGTCACTGTTCACGTTTGACCCTGGACGAACAACCGCTTGAACGCTTGGAAACAACGTCGCCGCGCCTCGCCTTTCGACCCCCTTCATGTACCTCATGGCCTGTATCCACAATTCCGAACGTATAGATACCAAGCTGAATACCGCGACCATGGTGATGTGTACGATGTGTTTGCAACTCATCTTCGCCTATCAGCACGATGGTTCCACGGCCTCCGAGCCGGATATGATGCCGCTGGAGATGTTGCATGCAAACTTCCTGGAAGAAGCAATAGACGTCGACCAGGGCTTGCTTCGATACGCTAACCAGTCGCTCCGAAGTGCTTTCGAACTCAAATCGGCCCACCAGTACGTGAGCTGGACCCAGGTTTGAAGAATTTTGTTCGAACCCTTGAAGAACGAGCCATCATGGATTGACCAAGTTGTTTTCGCGAGAGAACTGCTTTTGTTGTGGCACTTCCAGACGTTGTGGTCTTTCACTTTCTTGTATTCCAACCACGTCATTGGGGTGTTGCCGTAGATACATTCCGCCGTTGTAGCTGTTTGAGAAAACTTACAACTGGACGAGAAGCTTTGACGAGCATAAGCCCGACGTATCCTCGACAGAAGGGATGGTCACGCATTGTAAAAAATGAATCAGTGCAGGTTGCAGTCCTCCTTATGCACTTTTCCTTATCTGATTGGATCTTAACTTACTTACTTGGTCGCACACCTTAGCGTAATTAATTAGTCAGTCATATGCCTGGGCCTCAGTAGTCGGTCAGACGCTTTAATTATTCTTATTCTCATACGCAACTTATTTATTTTGGCTCGGGCACACAGTAAATCCACTATAATCATTATTAGACCCTGTGGGGAAAGCACAATATTCGGGGCGCACTTGAAAAGATATCGTACGGGAGAAATCTTGAATTGATCCTCAATTTTTACGTCGAAATACATTGATTGATGGGGTATTGACTATAGGGGCGTATATGTACTGGATAATATGCCATTGTTGTTATACTAAGCCTAAGTCAGCAGTGACCGCCCCACAAACTCTCTCTCTCCACGTGTTAAGTTGCTCTTTTTAACAATATAATGTCCGACTCGTGATGGGGTATTGACTATAGGGGCGTATATGTACTGGATAATATGCCATTGTTGTTATACTAAGCGTAAGTCGGCAGTGACTGCACCACAAACTCTCTCTCCACGTGTTAAGTTGCTCTTTTTAACAATATAATGTCCGACTCGTGATGGGGTATTGACTATAGGGGCGTATATGTACTGGATAATATGCCATTGTCGCTATACTAAGCGTAAGTCGGCAGTGACTCTCTCTCCACGTGTTAAGTTGCTCTTTTTAACAATATAATGTCCGACTCGTGATGGGGTATTGACTATAGGGGCGTATATGTACTGGATAATATGCCATTGTTGTTATACTAAGCGTAAGTCGGCAGTGACTGCACCACAAACTCTCTCTCCACGTGTTAAGTTGCTCTTTTTAACAATATAATGTCCGACTCGTGATGGGGTATTGACTATAGGGGCGTATATGTACTGGATAATATGCCATTGTTGTTATACTAAGCGTAAGTCGGCAGTGACTGCACCACAAACTCTCTCTCCACGTGTTAAGTTGCTCTTTTTAACAATATAATGTCCGACTCGTGATGGGGTATTGACTATAGGGGCGTATATGTACTGGATAATATGCCATTGTCGCTATACTAAGCGTAAGTCGGCAGTGACTCTCTCTCCACGTGTTAAGTTGCTCTTTTTAACAATATAATGTCCGACTCGTATATGTGACACAGAATCACAAGTAAGATATTGAACTGCAACTAAGTTACCCACATTTTGAAAACGTGAAATGGTGATAACAATTTAATTATCAATAGATTGATTATTCAACTATATTTGTCAAAATTAACAAAATCTGTTTCAACACTTCCAACTATTGTAATACATTCGATACTGCAATGACTGCATTTTCCATTGTATGCCTAGCAGTAACTACAGTTGCTGTCGCAGGTAAGCGAATCTAAATTGTTCCTAAAAAGGCTTTCTAGATTGATGCATTGTTTCCACTCAGGTCATGATTAAATTTTGATGCATCGTGATCCGTAAAATTATGTAAAACTTTGTATTACGCAATGTGAAACTAAACCTTCGTATCGCATAAAAAACGAATATGTTAATCAACCTTGGCACAGGGCGAGTGTTGATATCAAGGGGAAGGGGTGGCTCCTTTTGGGCTAACAGGGAACATTTTTGGGTGCCGCCAAAATTTTGCCCTCCGGGCCTCGAATAGAATGGCAATTGCGTCGATGTGGCTAATGAGGTGTACACGTTATAAAATGTCCCTAAAATGAAAGATTTGTCTTTGTGTGATCACGACCATACCATGGTGTATGTTACTCGCAAAGATATATTATGTATCACAAATGGTGTCACGAACACTATGTACAATACACTACGGTGTCTTCCACAACCTATGTTTGAATAAGTGTTTAAAAATAAGCAGGAAAATAGCTAAGTGAAATTTTAGTTTAGTCAGCCAATAGATTGCATCGTGTAAACTATACTGTTTAATGCCTGGCATGGCAAGTGCATGGACAAATCTTGCAGTGTATAGACTGCTTAACAGTTTCATCACTGCTAGCCAGTATTTAACAATGTCCTGGACGTCATACAGAAATGCTTATGGTGTCCGAAACACCATATATAATTGTTTAGAATATAGCGATAGTGTCCTTTCCCCTATATCGTTAACGGTGTTACGCAGGATGTACGTAGACAAAACTTCCACATGTAATTTATAACATAAACTACGCACAACAAGGGATTTACCTTGGAGGATCTCCACCCGTTCCGCCTGTACATCACAGCAATCAAGTAACAATCACTGTTTAAATGCTCGGATGATTATAATAACCGTGCTGGTAAACGGCTACGTGAGGGCTGATTAGCTTTATTACGACCAATGGGCTTCTTGGACTTCCGGAATTAGGCACCTTTTTCTGTTTGCCGACATTTCTCTACAGTCAAATAATTGATAATAATACTAATTTATAATAAATAATAATTTGATTTTTTTATAGATCATACAGCCGAAAATGTGCATGTGGATGTTAACTTTTATAACATAACACGTCGGAATGTGAATTTCCACCATATATCTGATATTTGAGTTTGAACAGTATACATTAGGGTAGAATAAATGGAGAAAATAGCACCTGGAAAGTGTTCCCGGACAATAAATTATATATTTTAGCCTAGTACTATCTCGAAAAACGACAATTTATAAGAGGTATTGACATGGATTATTTGAAGTGAACGATTACATTACTTTAGTCTCAACAACCGATGGCTCTTCTTGCTGCAAAATAGCGCAGAGCGGATGGGGCGACACAGATCGATGCAATGCAGCCGGTCCATGTGATAGCGGTCAGTGTCGATGTGAAAATGGGCAATGTATGTCCGAAGAAGAATGTCGGAGTAAGTTTAATAAGATCAAGGTTATAAACAGTCAGATGCCTAATTTTGATTTGTCGACACGCAATACATTATGACGAAACTTAACTCTATACCAAAAGATGCTCATCAAGTAACAGCTGAAATCGCATCGGAAAGCAGGTATTTTGAAAACTATTGTTCGAATGCGAAAAATAGTAAGTATCATAAAACACGATCTGATATTACTGTTACTCTTCGAACACGCAATTGTCTGTTGTTTTAAAGTAAAATTGACTAATGGCACAAACAAATGTAGTGTACGTTGGATTCAATTCACGTTTATGAAATAAAAATATATTAACTCGCCTCGTCAGTGTTTGTTCTTACCGACCATGTACTGGATTACAACGAAACGAGGCGAGAAAGCAAAACGGTTTAGTGCTGAATCAAAATATGAATCGCACAATAAATCCAAAGATACGTCGTAAACTTGTGCGCTAGTAAACTGAACCTGCCAATGGTTCGGTGTCAGAGGTCAAAATGACGGTTTTTACCCCATTTTAGTACTTTTCACGGAATAGGTTATTTTTATCTTAAATTTAAATTTTTTCTCTGGTTGGTTTTATTTCATAGTAAAATAATAAAAGCCGAAATCTCTGTTTTTTTGTGTTTCGCGTCGTCAGTCTTTGTTCTTACCGACCATGTACTGGATCACATCGAAACGAGGCGAGAAAGCAAAACGGTTTAGTGCTGAATCAAAATATGAATCGCACAATAAATCCAAAGATACGTCGTAAACTTGTGCGCTAGTAAACTGAACCTGCCAATGGTTCGATGTCAGAGGTCAAAATGACGGTTTTTACCCCATTTTAGTACTTTTCACGGAATAGGTTATTTTTATCTTAAATTTAAATTTTTTCTCTGGTTGGTTTTATTTCATAGTAAAATAATAAAAGCCGAAATCTCTGTTTTTTTTGTGTTTCGCGTCGTCAGTCTTTGTTCTTACCGACCATGTACTGGATCACATCGAAACGAGGCGAGAAAGCAAAACGGTTTAGTGCTGAATCAAAATATGAATCGCACAATAAATCCAAAGATACGTCGTAAACTTGTGCGCTAGTAAACTGAACCTGCCAATGGTTCGGTGTCAGAGGTCAAAATGACGGTTTTTACCCCATTTTAGTACTTTTCACGGAATAGGTTATTTTTATCTTAAATTTAAATTTTTTCTCTGGTTGGTTTTATTTCATAGTAAAATAATAAAAGCCGAAATCTCTGTTTTTTTTGTGTTTCGCGTCGTCAGTCTTTGTTCTTACCGACCATGTACTGGATCACATCGAAACGAGGCGAGAAAGCAAAACGGTTTAGTGCTGAATCAAAATATGAATCGCACAATAAATCCAAAGATACGTCGTAAACTTGTTCGCTAGTAAACTGAACCTGCCAATGTTCGGTGTCAGAGGTCAAAATGACGGTTTTTACCCCATTTTAGTACTTTTCACGGAATAGGTTATTTTTATCTTAAATTTAAATTTTTTCTCTGGTTGGTTTTATTTCATAGTAAAATAATAAAAGCCGAAATCTCTGTTTTTTTTGTGTTTCGCGTCGTCAGTCTTTGTTCTTACCGACCATGTACTGGATCACATCGAAACGAGGCGAGAAAGCAAAACGGTTTAGTGCTGAATCAAAATATGAATCGCACAATAAATCCAAAGATACGTCGTAAACTTGTGCGCTAGTAAACTGAACCTGCCAATGGTTCGATGTCAGAGGTCAAAATGACGGTTTTTACCCCATTTTAGTACTTTTCACGGAATAGGTTATTTTTATCTTAAATTTAAATTTTTTCTCTGGTTGGTTTTATTTCATAGTAAAATAATAAAAGCCGAAATCTCTGTTTTTTTTTGTGTTTCGCGTCGTCAGTCTTTGTTCTTACCGACCATGTACTGGATCACATCGAAACGAGGCGAGAAAGCAAAACGGTTTAGTGCTGAATCAAAATATGAATCGCACAATAAATCCAAAGATACGTCGTAAACTTGTGCGCTAGTAAACTGAACCTGCCAATGGTTCGGTGTCAGAGGTCAAAATGACGGTTTTTACCCCATTTTAGTACTTTTCACGGAATAGGTTATTTTTATCTTAAATTTAAATTTTTTCTCTGGTTGGTTTTATTTCATAGTAAAATAATAAAAGCCGAAATCTCTGTTTTTTGTGTTTCGCGTCGTCAGTCTTTGTTCTTACCGACCATGTACTGGATCACATCGAAACGAGGCGAGAAAGCAAAACGGTTTAGTGCTGAATCAAAATATGAATCGCACAATAAATTCAAACATGGGTATTGGGTATTGCATTTTTACTACAACAAGCATAGTTTTTGCACATAATATTTGACGTATATTTTTGCAATAGATTGTGTATCTCAATCTAGTTTCAAAAAATCTACTCAAATTTATTTATCCAGCAGTATCCCACCGTAAGCTTACATTCAGTGAGACGATAATATTTTTGCACAATATTGTCAGATTAAAATGCAGATCCAGTGTAAGGTGTTCTTCAGCAGGCTAATTTATGTTGTAACAAATAAAAATCGAAAAACCTAGTCAACACCTACCTAAAACATAGAGAATTTAACAATCATTGCAACTAAAAATCCATTTATAATGTCGCCTTTTTAACTGAGCATATAGTTGTAGGAAAAACGCAAAAAACAATATTTTCAAATCGTAAGGCAGAACTAATTTAGACATAGAGACATTTAGACATAGAGAATTTAACAATTATTGCAACTAAAAATCCATTTATAATGTCGCCTTTTTCAATGAGCATATAGTTGTAGGAAAAACGCAAAAAACAATGTTTTCAAATCGTAAGGCAGAACTAATTTAGACATAGAGACATTTAGACATAGAGAATTTAACAATCATTGCAACTAAAAATCCATTTATAATGTCGCCTTTTTAACTGAGCATATAGTTGTAGGAAAAACGCAAAAAACAAGAGAGACATTTAGACATAGAGAATTTAACAATTATTGCAACTAAAAATCCATTTATAATGTCGCCTTTTTCAATGAGCATATAGTTGTAGGAAAAACGCAAAAAACAATGTTTTCAAATCGTAAGGCAGAACTAATTTAGACATAGAGACATTTAGACATAGAGAATTTAACAATCATTGCAACTAAAAATCCATTTATAATGTCGCCTTTTTAACTGAGCATATAGTTGTAGGAAAAACGCAAAAAACAATATTTTCAAATCGTAAGGCAGAACTAATTTAGACATAGAGACATTTAGACATAGAGAATTTAACAATCATTGCAACTAAAAATCCATTTATAATGTCGCCTTTTTAAATGAGCATATAGTTGTAGGAAAAACGCAAAAAAACAATATTTTCAAATCGTAAGGCAGAACTAATTTAGACATAGAGACATTTAGACATAGAGAATTTAACAATCATTGCAACTAAAAATCCATTTATAATGTCGCCTTTTTAAATGAGCATATAGTTGTAGGAAAAACGCAAAAAACAATATTTTCAAATCGTAAGGCAGAACTAATTTAGACATAGAGACATTTAGACATAGAGAATTTAACAATCATTGCAACTAAAAATCTATTTATAATGTCGCCTTTTTAAATGAGCATATAGTTGTAGGAAAAACGCAAAAAACAATATTTTCAAATCCTAAGGCAGAACTAATTTTGGAAAATTGAAACGATTCTGAATTATCAAAGAAATCTATTGGGATTATTAACTGTTTAAAAGAAAGTCGGGTTTGCTATGTGACCACGCCATCAAGGCAATATAATTTGCCTACTAAGCCGAAGTGTTACGATGGATGGCGTGCTTTAAACAGAGACAGACTCTTTAAAGAAACTAAAGACCAAAGATCTGATCAGGAACCGGCTTAGCGCGTTTGGCGCTAACTTTGCTTTTGTACAAAACGTTTGAAGGGTTCGCTTGATCAAGTTCACATTTACACTATTCAAATTGTTTTGGGAACAAAATCGAATGGCATCATCGGAACATAATTCAAAAATTTATAGAAATTGTAATACTTCAAATTTGATATTCATGAAGCATTGTCTTTGATCAATTCAGAATGGTTGAACCAATTTTGGATGAGCGTAAATTTTGGACAAGCCTAAATGATCCTATTTTAATAAAAAGAGAACATAGTAAGATGAACACAGTTCATTTTTAAACATGAGCCCAAATCCGAATTTTGGAATTTCACAAAATCAGAAAAGCAACTTGCGAAATCTATTCGTATTAAGTATGAAAAGTGTGTTTCTGCAGCAAGACTACTTTATCAAGCTACATAAAATATATTACGCTACAAATATCAGTGCAAGTAAGATCGTTGTCGTTGATGAAACAATGGTCTGTTTAAAAACCGAAGATCAAACTACTAATTCATAAAGTCATTCAAGGAAGCTACCGTCCGTATACTGATTTTTTATGTTAGTTCGATCTAGTTTTTAAGTGTAAGTTTTAAAAGATCCATTGTTATATATTTACAAGAATACATCTTTTAGAAGAAATCTGCAGACAACCACCGAAAACAACTAGCACGATTAATTGTTTGGCACTATTTCCTCTATGGACATACAACAGTCATACAAAGCAATGCGAAGAATATGTATATGGCGGTTGTGGCGGAACTGGAAATCTGCATACCACAAAAGAAGAGTGCGAATCCGTTTGTGCTGGTGTCACCAGCGAAAGCAGCAATTTTGCGAAGAAGATTATCTATTTTTAACAACGAATCTGACTTTTTATTACTTTTAATCACTTTTAATCCGAAGATAAAGTTTTCTTATAAAGCGGCAATTCTGCGAAGAAGATTATCTATTTTTAACAACGAATCTGACTTTTTATTACTTTTAATCACTTTTAATCCGAAGCTAAAGTTTTCTTATTTTAATAATTTAAATAATCGAAAATAGCATTCATTGCAAATAAATAAAATATCTGGCTTTAAACGACAACATGAACAGAATGCAATATTCTCTCAGTATCAATTTACGATAATATATTCCGTTGATGACTGCTCACATTAGATACCAGATTACCTAGTCTACACGTGTGTACAAGCATCAGTTAGCTGCACAGTCGACATTAACTTTTTACTTCCTGATTTAATTTACGTTTCGGGTATCGATGAACAATCGTTGGTCGCCGCGATATATCGAATTCCGAACGTTCGGGTGAAAGTCATGTTTACTTACCATTGAGCTATAACGGAACTTTTTCTCGATATTTAAAGCTCCTCGCAAAGCAAGCGAACAACAACATGCGTGCAATCGCGCAGTATTCATCGAATTTACTTTGTACAGTGCAGCAAACGTAATTTGTTAGTGTCAAATAACTATCGGAATTAAAGGGCTAGACATGTGGGGCACTAAATTTTGATTAACACTTTACTTCCAGAACTAATTTACATTTCCAGTATTGACGAAAAATGGTAGGTTGCCGCGGGGTATGCAACCCCGAACGTTCGGATGAAAATCACGTTTGCGAACCATTTAGCTATTTCGAAGCTATTGCTCGGATTCATAACACCCGGGCAAAGCGAGCGAACAACATACGTACAATCGTGCAGTATTCGTGGAATTTAGTTTGTACGGCACACTCAATCGTAATTTGTTGTTGTCGAACAACACTAGGAATTATGGGGCTAAACACGTGGCGCACTGAATTTTGATTAACCCTATACTTCCTGAATTGTCATTACGAGTGTCGATGAACAACGGTTGGCCGCAGCGAGGTATCAAACCCCGAACGTTCTGATGAAACTCATGTTTATGTTTATGCCAAACGCCAT
The DNA here is from genome assembly GCA_030248225.1 of Trileptium ribeirensis. Classification (NCBI taxonomy): domain Eukaryota; kingdom Metazoa; phylum Nematoda; class Enoplea; order Enoplida; family Thoracostomopsidae; genus Trileptium; species Trileptium ribeirensis. Next base: position 12,866 of record JASANE010028762.1, on the reverse strand, counting down.
TGAGCTATCCCGGAGCCATTGCCCGGATCCTTAAGGCTCCTGGCAAAAGGAGCGAACAACAACACACGTGAAATCGTGCAGTATTCGTCGAATTTTGATTGTACTGCCTACTCAAACGTAATTTGTTGTTGAACAACTGTAGAAATTAAAGGGCTGAACATATGGCGTTTTAATTTTGATTAACCTTATACTTCCTGAACCAATTTAGATTTTCAGTGTTGATGACAACGGTTGGTCGCCGAATTTAGTTTGTACAGCACAGCCAAACGTAATTTGTTGTTGTCGAACAACGCTAGGAACAACTGTCAATGGCATCATTGGTCAAGCTTCTGTAGCGATCAAAGTGTTCGACAAGCGTGCGCGCGCAAATTTCTTCGTGACTAGGACTCCAATGCGATCAATATTGGGCGTGGATCTGATCAAGTCGCTGCAACTGACAATCACCGCGCGTGACGAGGCTATCAATACAATCGATTCCACACAAAGGAGCGATGCGCTTGCCAACTTCCCGAACCTAACGTCCGAGTCGCTGGGTACGTTTCCGGAGTTCAAGCATCGAATCCTGCTACGTGACGACGCAGTTCCAAAGGTGGTGCCTGTGCGTACGATCCCAATTGCGCGACAAGACGCAGTTCCAAAGGTATCTGCAGCCCAGTGGACAAGAGCGAATGGGTCAATGGATTAGTGACGGTGTGGAAAAAAGATGGCACTGTTCGAATCACCACCGATCTGACGCCGATCAATCGTTACGTGATACCGGACAGGCATCCAATTCCCAACATCGAAGACCTGCTGGGCAAATTATCTGGGGCACGATGGAAATCGAAGTTGGATTTGAAGCGCGGATATTTTCACATACAGCTTGACGAAAACATCCGCAAGCTGACAACTACGGCAACTCCAATCGGGCTGTTCGCATACAACCGTTTACCAGTGGGATTGACTGATTCGGCTTCGGTATTCCAAAAGTGCGTGGCAAACGCGCTTAAAACTTACAACAACACCATATGTTACATTGACGATATCCTGGTTTGTAGCAAGACCGAGGCCGAGCACGACAGCGAACTTTTGAAAGTGTTCAAGTGTCTGAACGACCACGACTTCAGTTTAAACGTTCAAAAATGTGAGTTTTGTGTCAGCAAAGTGAAATTTCTGGGATTTGTTATAAACGAGAATGGACAGCTTTCTCAAGATGAGTCAAAGGTTGTTGCAATCCGCGATGTTGCACAACCGACAGACATCAAGCAGGCGCGATCTTTCCTTGGCTTGGTGGGGTTCCACATCAAATTCCTCCCGAATTTCGTGACGATGGTCGAACCAATTCGACAACTCACTCGTTCCAATGCGCGATTCAGTTGGGGCCCTCAACAACAGCGCGCATTCGAGGCCATCAAGGCCGCACTGGCCGACAATTTGAAGCTCGCTGTGTTCGACCCGAACGCCGAGACGTTTGTGACAACCGACGCTTCCGACGTTGGTATTGGTGCTGTAATATCTCAGATCCAATCCGGTATCGAGGTTCCGATCTGCTTCATTTCTCACACCCTGAGCGAACGAGAGCGGAACTATGCTGTCAACGAGCGCGAAGGATTAGCTTGCGTTTGGGCGTGCGAACGATTCTCGAAGTTCCTTCTCGGACGACCATTCACGTTGTACTGACCATTCAGCATTGACGACTCTTCTGCGACAACACACCAGCACACGAAAATCGGCGAAATTCACGCGCTGGCTGGAGCGTCTTGCCGAGTTCGATGATACCGTCGAATACAAGCGCGGCTCAACGAATCATACTGCCGATGCACTGTCGCGACTACCGTTTTCGCAAGATGGCGACGCGATCGATGACGATTTGACGATCCGTGCTCTGGGTGACGACGAGACCGATCAACCGTTGTCTTTCAAGCTGTTGGTTAACGAATCAAAGAACGATGTGCGCATTCAAGCAGCGATACGTGCAATACGACTCAGTGGCAAGGCTCGAGCGGATGAACTGTCGAAGGCGCTCTCAAGCAACAGTTCGATACAAGCCGAGATTGCTGTCGACGGCCACCTGTTGGTTGGGGGTGATCGAATCGTGGTGCCGGCTTCGCTTCAACGTGTGTTGATCAAGCGCACTTACCGTGGTTATCCTGGAATTGGACGGATGAAGCGACTCCTCCGTTCGCGGTATTGATGGCCGGATATGGACAATCAAATCGAGACGTTCGTCAAGTTCTGCAATCCCTGCCAGGACAGCGCCAAGTCCCACAAACAGTCGAAGCCAAGCGACGCCGTCGTCATTCCCAAACCTGACAAGCCGTGGTCAAAGGTTGCAATCGATGTTACGGGACCGTTCTCCAACGCTCCGGGCAATCAACGATGCATCGTGGTGGTAATCGACTACTATTCGTCGTTTCCGGAAATCCTTCTCACTGGAGACGTCACAACCGCTCGCATCAACAGATGGCAGACGGATGTGTTCAATCGTTTTGGCAATCCCGACATCCTGGTGTCCGACAACGGCACAAACTTCGTGTCGAGGGAAATGCAGCAATTCCTCAAATCACGGGACATTCTGCATCACCGCGTTCCGCTGTACGATCCGAGACGAAATGGCAAAGTCGAGGTGTTCAATCGTACGCTCAAGCACGTGGCGCAAACGTTCGCTGCCGACAACAAATCGTTCGAAGATGGGATCAAAATGCTGTTTTCAGCTACAGGATCACTCCGTTAGAATGTCGCAACTCTTCTGCCGAATTGCTCTTCGGATGGAACATTCGATCATACATGGAGCCGCGAATGCCTGGTTCCAACCATGCGGACGAGCAACCGGTCTCCCAACATACAACCGTTACGACAACACCTCGAGTCTTCAAACATGGCTTCAACGTGTGCGATCTGGTACGTGTTCGTCTTTCGCGTGTGCCCAAAGGAAGATCACCGTTCACATCTCCTTACCGAATCAGACGAGTGCTGGGCGATCATACGTACGAGCTGGACAATGGCAAAGTTTGGTCATCGCAAAACCTCGTTGCGTTCAGACGAATAGCACCGTGTACAGTCGGCATCTGGCATGGCGACACTACCCTGCAACGACGGTCAAACCGATCCAGTCGAGGGTTACCTCCAGGTCGAATCACCGTGGTGCCGGGCAGACAGAAGTACTCCGAGTCCTTCGAAAGGAGGGATGATCGATGTAGCTTGCTGGTTGGCTATTTGAATATGCAAATGAATGCAAATTACGAACATGGTAGCAAACCCAAATATGGGTATATAAGCTGTTACAATTTGATCAGTTGATGACAACGGTTGGTACAGCACAGTCAAACATAATTTGTTGTTGTCGAACAACGCTAGGAATTATTGGTCTAAACACGTGGCGAACTGAATTTTGATTAACCCTATACTTCCTGAATTAATTGTCATTACGAGTATCGATGAACAACGGTTGGTCGCCGCGAGGTATAGAACCCCAAACGTTCGGATGCAAGTCGCGTTTAGGAACCATTAAGCTATTTCGAAACTATTTCTCGGATTCTTAAGGCTCCTGACAAAGCGAGCATACAATAACAAGCGCACAATCCTGCAGTATTCGTCGAATTTAGTTTGTACTGCACACTCAAACGTAATTTGTTATTGTCAAACAACTGTCAGAAATAAGGGGCTAAACATATAGCGTACTAAATTTTGATTAATCCTATACTTCCTGAATTAATTGTCATTACGAGTATCGATGAACAACGGTTGGTCGCCGCGAGGTATCGAACCCCAAACGTTTGGATGCAAGTCGCGTTTACGAACGATTAAGCTATTTCGAAACTATTGATCGGATTCTTAATGCTCCTGACAAAGCGAGCATACAATAACACGCGCACAATCCTGCAGTATTCGTCGAATTTAGTTTGTACTGCACACTCAAACGTAATTTGTTATTGTCAAACAACCAAGGGGCTAAACATATAGCGTACTAAACTTTGATTAATCCTATACTTCCTGAATTAATTGTCATTACGAGTATCGATGAACAACGGTTGGTCGCCACGAGGTATCGAACCCCAAACGTTCGGATGCAAGTCGCGTTTACGAACCATTAAGCTATTTCGAAACTATTACTGCTTACCTGACAAAGCGAGCATACAATAACACGTGCACAATCATGCAGTATTCGTCGAATTTAGTTTGTACTGCACACTCAAACGTCAGAAATAAGGGGCTAAACATATAGCGTACTAAATTTTGATTAATCCTATACTTCCTGAATTAATTGTCATTACGAGTATCGATGAACAACGGTTGGTCGCCACGAGGTATCGAACCCCAAACGTTCGGATGAAAGTCACGTTTACAAACCCTTGAGCTATTTCGGAGCTATTGGTCGGATGCTTAAGGCTCCTGGCAAAACGAGGAACAACAACACGCGTGAAATCGAACAGTATTCAGCAAATTTAATTTGTACTGCACGCTCGATCATAATTTGTTGTTGTCGAACAATCCTAGAAATTATTGGGCTAAACACGTGGCGCACTGAATTTTGATTAACCCTATGCTTCCAGAACTAATTTACATTTCCAGTATTGACGAAAAATGGTAGGTTGCCGCGGGGTACGCAACTCCGAACGTTCGGATGAAAATCACGTTTGCGAACCATTGAGCTATTTCAAAGCTATTGCTCGGATTCTTAACACCCGGGCAATGCGAGCGAACAGCATGCGTACAATCGTGCAGTATTCGTCGAATTTAGTTTGTACAGCACACTCAATTGTAATTTGTAGTCGAACAGCGCTAGGAATTAATGGGCTAAACACGGGGCGCACTGAATTTTTATTGACACTACTTCCAGACCTAGTTTGCATTACGAGCATCGATGAACAACGGTTGGTCGCCGCGAGGTATCGAACCCCAAACGTTCGGATGCAAGTCGCGTTTACGAATTATTAAGCTATTTCGAAACTATTGCTGCTTGCCTGACAAAGCGAGCACACAATAACACGTGCACAATCCTGCAATATTCGTCAAATTTACTTTGTACTGCACACTCAAACGTAATTTGTTATTGTCAAACAACTGTCAGAAATAAGGGGCTAAACATATAGCGTACTAAATTTTGATTAATCCTATACTTCCTCTATTAATTGTCATTTCGAGTATCGATGAACAACGGTTGGTCGCAGCGAGGTATCGAACCCCGAACGTTCTGATGAAACTCATGTTTACGAACCATTGACCTATCTTGGAGGTATTGCTCGGATCCTTAAGGCTCCTGGCAAAACGAACGAACAACACACGTGAAATCTTGCTGCATTCGTCGAATTTTGATTGTACTGCCTAGTCAAACGTAATTTGTTATTGTCAAACAACTGTCAGAAATAAGGGGCTAAACATATAGCGTACTAAATTTTGATTAATCCTATACTTTCTGAATTAATTGTCATTTCGAGAATCGATGAACAACGGTTGGTCGCAGCGAGGCATCGAGCTCCCGAACGTTCGGACGAAAGTAATGTTTACGAACCATTGAGCTATCTCGGAGCTATTGGTCGGGTCCTTAACGTTCCTGGCAATACAAGCGAACAACAACACACGTGAAATCTTGCAGCATTCGTCGAATTTTTGATTGTACTGCCTACTCAAACGTAATTTGTTATTGAACAACTGTACAAATTAAAGGGCTAAACATATGGCGTATTCATTTTGATTAACCCTATACTTCCTGAATTAGCTGTGATTACGAGTATCGATGAACAACGGTTGGTCGCCGCGAGGTATCGAACTCCGAACGTTCGGATTAAAGTCATGTTTACGAACCATTGATCTATCTCGGAGCTATTGCTTGGATCCTTAAGGCTCCTGGCAAAACGAGAGAACAACAACACACATGAAATCGAGCAGTATTCGTCGAATTTAGTTTGTACTTCACAATCAATCGTAATTTGTTGTTGTCGAACAACGCTACGAATTATTGGGCTTAACACCTGGCGCACTGAATTCTGATTAACCCTATACTTCCTGAATTAATTGTCATTTCGAGTATCGATGAAAAACGGTTGGTCGCCGCGAGGTATCGAACCCCGAACGTTCGGATTAAAGTCATGTTTACGAACTATTGAGCTATCTCGGAGCTATTGCTTGGATCCTTAAGGCTCCTGGCAAAACGAGCAAACAACAACACACGTGAAATCGTGCAGTATTAGTCGAATTTTGATTGTACTGCCTACTCAAACGTAATTTGTTATTGTCAAACAACTGTCAGAAATAAGGGGCTAAACATATAGCGTACTAAATTTTGATTAATCCTATACTTTCTGAATTAATTGCCATTTCGAGAATCGATGAACAACGGTTGGTCGCAGCGAGGCATCGAGCTCCCGAACGTTCGGACGAAAGTAATGTTTACGAACCATTGAGCTATCTCGGAGCTATTGGTCGGGTCCTTAAGGTTCCTGGCAATACAAGCGAACAACAACACACGTGAAATCTTGCAGCATTCGTCGAATTTTGATTGTACTGCCTACTCAAACGTAATTTGTTATTGAATAACTGTACAAATTAAAAGGCTAAACATATGGCGTATTCATTTTGATTAACCCTATACTTCCTGAATTAGCTGTGATTACGAGTATCGATGAACAACGGTTGGTCGCCGCGAGGTATCGAACTCCGAACGTTCGGATTAAAGTCATGTTTACGAACCATTGATCTATCTCGGAGCTATTGCTTGGATCCTTAAGGCTCCTGGCAAAACGAGCGAACAACAACACACATGAAATCGTGCAGTATTCGTCGAATTTAGTTTGTACTTCACAATCAATCGTAATTTGTTGTTGTCGAACAAAGCTACGAATTATTGGGCTTAACACCTGGCGCACTGAATTCTGATTAACCCTATACTTCCTGAATTAATTGTCATTTCGAGTATCGATGAAAAACGGTTGGTCGCCGCGACGTATCGAACCCCAAACGTTCGGATGCAAGTCGTGTTTAGGAACCATTAAGCTATTTCGAAACTATTGCTCGGATTCTTAAGCCTCCTGACAACGCGAGCATACAATAACACGCGCACAATCCTGCAGTAACGCTCAATTCAGCGTTTTTAAAAGTTATTAGGTTATGTCAACTGATCATAACTAGAGCGAGGTCAAAATGCAAATAATAGAACAGTTCCAACTGTAAACACTCAACTGTAAACACTCAATTCAGGGTCTCTAAAAGTTATTAGGTTATGTCAACTGATCATAACTAGAGCGAGGTCAAAATGCAAATAATAGAACAGTTCCAACTGTAAATGCTCAATTCAGCGTCTTTAAAAGCTATTTGGTTATGTCAACCGATCATAACTAGAGCGAGGTCAAAAGGCAAATAATAGAACAGTTCCAACTCTAAACGTTTAATTCAGCGTCTTTAAAAGTTATTAGGTTATGTTAACTGATCATAACAAGGGCGAGGTCAAAATGCAAATAATAGAACAGTTCCAACTATAAACGCTCAATTCAACATCTTTAAAAGCTATTAAATTAGGTCAACTGATCATAACTAGAGCGAGGACAAAATTCAAATAATAGAACAGTTTCAACTATAAACGCTCAATTCAGCGTCTTTAAAAGCTATTAGGTTATGTCAACTGATCATAACTAGAGCGAGGTCAAAATACAAATAATAGAACACTTCCAACTGTAAACGCTCAATTCAACTTCTTTAAAAGCTATTAAGTTAGGCCAACTGATCATAACTAGAGCGAAGTCAAAATGCAAATAATACAACAGTTCTAACTAAAAACGCTCAATTCAACGTCTTTAAAAGCTATTAAGTTAGATCAACTGATCATAACTAGAGCGAGGTCAAAATGCAAATAGAACAATTCCAACTATAAACGCTCAATTCAACATCTTTAAAAGCTATTAAGTTAGGTCAACTGATCATAACTAGAGCGAGGACAAAATTCAAATAGAACAGTTCCAACTGTAAACGCTCAATTAAGCGTCTTTAAAAGTTATTAGGTTATGTCAACTGATCATAACTAGAGCGAGGTCAAAATGCAAATAATAGAACACTTCCAACTGTAAACGCTCAATTCAACTTCTTTAAAAGCTATTAAGTTAGGCCAACTGATCATAACTAGAGCGAGGTCAAAATGCAAATAATACAACAGTTCTAACTAAAAACGCTCAATTCAACGTCTTTAAAAGCTATTAAGTTAGGTCAACTGAGCATAACAAGAGCGAGGTCAAAATGCAAATAATAAAACAGTTCCAACTGTAAACGCTCAATTCAACGTCTTTAAAAGCTATTAAGTTAGGTCAACTGATTATAACTAGAGCGAGGACAAAATTCAAATAATAGAACAGTTCCAACTGTAAATGCTCAATTCAGCGTCTTTAAAAGCTATTTGGTTATGTCAACCGATCATAACTAGAGCGAGGTCAAAATGCAAATAATAGAACAGTTCCAACTATAACCCTGTCATGCCCGTAAGGTCCAAATGGACCCAACGCACATTGCGACTCGTTGTGTTTACTAAGTTTGTCGTATATCGTACGTTTGAACGTGCGTTGTTAGTCGCTCGCATTGTGAGGTTCCTTAAGGAACCGAGCAACAGCTCTCAGATAGCTCAGTGGTTTGTGTACACAAGTTTCAACCGTACGTTTCGGGTTCGATGCCTGGCGCAGGCTTGAGTTTGTCAAACATTGCACGATACTCAAATTAATTCGGGCATGAAAGGGTTAATTAAAAATTAACCAATCGCATAACTAACCCTCTCATGCCCGTAAGGTCCAAATGGACCCAACGCACATTGCGACTCGTTGTGTTTACTAAGTTTGTCGTATATCGTACGTTTGAACGTGCGTTGTTAGTCGCTCGCATTGTGAGGTTCCTTAAGGAACCGAGCAACAGCTCTCAGATAGCTCAGTGGTTTGTGTACACAAGTTTCAACCGTACGTTTCGGGTTCGATGCCTGGCGCAGGCTTGAGTTTGTCAAACATTGCACGATACTCAAATTAATTCGGGCATGAAAGGGATAAACGCTCAATTCAGCGTCTTTAGAAGATATTAGGCTATGTCAAGAGAAGTATAGGGGGAGGAGTTGGACCTCAAGTTCGCGGTTGGTGGAGCGGTGGAGCTGACCTTGAAGTGGCGTTTTACCAATATGGCGTAATAAGCGTGAGTATTGAAGGGTGTTGTGTATGTGCCTATTAGTGTGTGCATCGATGCGTGAGTTTTGCGTGTGACATTGAATGCTGTGCAGTAAACTATATACCAGGCGAGGTTCGTGCGCGTGCAGCAGCCATGCCTCAACGTGTGTGCGTATGTCTGACTTCCATTGTAGATAATTATGGTCCTTTTTATATACTTTAATTAAACATCAGTGTAATTATAATACTCTCACGTGTTCTCTGTCTGATGCTGCTCTATGTGGCTCCCTGTGCCACCCCAAACAGTTTGTTTTGGTTATATATATATGATCGCGTCACTTTAGGTCCTAGCGCAACGATAATTTTAATTTTTTCCCCATGAGATGTCGTATCTGTTTTTTGCTATTGTAGCGTACACGTTCAAAAGTTTAATTTGTGCGTGTTTCATGTAGCGTTTATGTTAATTTAAAATTCCTTAATTTTTTATCAGGTAGTGTAAAAATTTGAAGGTCGTAATTTTTCAGCTGCCGCAGTCAATTTTTATATACGGTAAACTCGCATAGTGTATTTTGCGTAATTGTTTAACTATCATTCTCATTCACATTATATTTTTTATCTAATTATGTACAAATAACTCACACCTAAAACTGATTTTCCAAATAATGTATATTTTAAATTTATCGGTTGGCCCCTTATGCAGCATAGCTCTATATTACTACCGTTTGTTCGTGTTTACTTATACTCGCGGGGTATTTTTGAGAGACAGTTCTAAACTAATTTTTGGAGATTCTTTCGAGGCTAACGTGGCGACTCTATAAGAGTCTAAATACGCAATGTATATGCAGAGTGTTTATTTTGTATATATAATGGGGCCGTATAGGTGCTTAGCTGGGTGCTTGGTAAAAATGCTTCGCTGGCACCGTTAGCTTGAACCATGGGTTTAGAATTTACGTGTCCATAGTGTTTTACGTAAAGGTCTCTACTGTTTTTCCATTTGACGATTGTCCATACGATTCTAACACTCCGAAAGACATGTGGTTATAACTGGAATTGATATATCATATTATATAGGGTTTAACAAGGGATGATAATAGGGCTATGTTTCTGGCAATCAATCGAAAATCCCTGTCATGAATACGCCCAGCCCATTAGCACTATTGACACTTCAGCACATAGGAAATTATGGTTATCCACAAGCTTCATACATTCAAGGAAACATGTTGTTGTCATAACGCGAATTAGTGTTTGCTGTTACTTAGAGTTTAACCACACAACCGTGACATGTCTAGAAGCTACTGCGGTGGATTATACACGTTCAAATCCCAGTCATATGTATGTAGTCCTTGGAATTACGTTGTTTCAAGCTTTTGCTGCCCATGCGTTTCCACGTCAGTGAAATTTGTGTGGTTTAATGCTTGGCGACAATACACTTTCCGTGAAATTTGGGTTTCCCTAGATTCCTGGGTTCTTTAGTTATTTGAAGCGAGTCAAATTGTCAAAAAATGTCAGCCTCTGCTGAGTTATATGTGCTAACACAAGTTTTATATCAAAAATAAAGAACATTACGCGTCGAGATTTGCAACTATATTCATTGAAGATCAATTTTTATCAGATTACAGCCGCCGTTGGGTCGAAAAAATGGTTCTTGCGCCTCCAGTGGTTCTACGTGGTTTTATCGAAAAATTTTCTATGCTGTTTTTACCTTGTGAAATGTGCACTATAGTTTTTAGGTCGCTAAAGATATTAATCGCGTTAATTTGACAATAGACATAGCGCTTCACAATTTATCTAGGCACGTATGAGTAGGTGGGAAATCTATGCTGTATCAAAATTTCAAATATTCAAGCGGATTTTTTTTGTCTGAAATGGTACTCTCTAAAGGTTTTCATGGTGTTGACTTCGGTGGTATCGTGCATCTGCTTATACACGTGAGCCAAACATATATGTTTGAAATTGCAGTTGTTTCACTAAACTGATAGCTGTAACGGCTTCTTAATTCAATGACATCCTTTATTTACCACAATATACTATCTGTATAGCATATACTTTTTACTAATACCAATTTTATCGATTTGAAACTCTAAAACCAATGTGTCTGTTACTTGCATAACGCATCGCATTGTAATTGCTATATGGCCTTGACCAGCCTAAAATTGATCGGAGGCAGTTTTGACTGACATGTCACTATACGTTACCCACATAGTACTTCTACTGTGAAAAGTTTTATGCAAAACTGGAAGATTACACACAGACCATTGGACATATGTCTCTAAGTTCCAGTATAACAAACAACGACTTCAAGTACGCGACACACCAATCTTTAGTCAAATTTCCAAATACTACCCAAGTTCAACTTTTCTTTGGCGAAATGACATTGGTAATTGACTAAGACATGTGGTCCTGAAGAACACCCATTGATTGATGTCGGAAAGCTTTTAATATAGGAACATAACGCATACAAAGCGCGCACCATGTCATAAGAAGCAGAGTACATTGACGTTGCCTGTGATAAACTTCTGTTATTATCTCTGGTGCTAAATCCAGGTTTTTAAAATCGCGTGTTCGAGGGGATAACAAAAGGAATAAACTGGTGTTTGCAAAGACTGGGGCTATAGGCTATTGGTTATAACACAAGCATGTAACACTGTTTTCGCATTTTACTTTAGCTCAAATTAAAAATAATGGTGGTCTAAGTGCAACTTTCTTTTGGAAAGAAAAACATCGGTGCTTGGATTTTGAAGGACCACGAGAAGCGTACTATCGATCCGTATGAGGAACCTGCGAGCCCCTAACTTAGTCTAGTACAAATCATCTTAACTTACGTCTCACCGTTTTTGGTTTCATGCGCAGGGGTTCCGTTCCGCCTGTTTTTGAAACGTGAATAAATACACACAGGAAATTTTGAGTTTAGGTTAGGTTCATTCACATTTCCAATTCACGCCGGTCAATATTCACAGGCTGCACTGTTATTTTATACTTATCGGTGTGATCATTGTTGTATTTTGAACCTGTTATACTATTTCTGCAGCTGTCATGATGTGACATTGTTTTCGACTGTGTCAGATTCTGCATATTAAAAACTAGCAAAGATGAAAGCAATGTAACAGGGTGACTGTGCGAATATTTCTCAGCTTTCCTGCAGTTTACCCGAGTTTTTCGAATCCAACAGCTGGAGTGCGTTCACCAGGTGAAAACGGCGACGGGAAATGTCTTGATTCAGGCGACAACACAAATGTTTCAAACGTGAAACTATGTCAAAAAGTTCATTTATTATGTTATTTTACACGTATGTACGAGCATTATCGCTGTCAGACAACGTGCATCAAAACTTCCAACGCTGGAAAATATCTCATTAAATGTAGTTTACACCAAGTCATAAAATTAGCTTCTTAAGTTTTAAGTAACCATATCGTATCATATATAAAGCTAAGGCAAGTTCCGCGAGGTTTTTATATATAGACTTTCTTGGGAATCACGGGGAACATTTTCCGAAGAGCAGGCCCTCTAAAATACCGAACGAGTTCTAGCTTCTTATTGTTGTAGCTCACACCTGAGGAATTTCAGACATTAATTCAGTACGACACGGCATGGCGATTTTGTTTTAATTGCACCAAGTCATTTCTATGGCTGAATACTAAAACTAGTGAAGCGTTCTGCTAAACCCATGAATGCAAGCAGGTATAACACCCAATTGGCATTTAGTGAAATAAGTTAAATTTATCTCGTGACGTATGCGTTCCATGTGTAACAGGGCCGCTT
>JASANE010028758.1:0-48736 GCA_030248225.1 Trileptium ribeirensis | reverse complement strand
TATGTATGTATGCTCTTCGTTAGGTTCATACTCATCTGTTGTCGAAGAAAATGCACCAGTTTATTTTGTGATAGAACCGCTGCCCACCGGTGGATAACAATGATGCCGTTGCCGAATAATGTGCACTAATATTTAATGAATATTTCACATAACTGTTAACCACGGTGTGGGTAACGATGTCAAAGAGGTTGCAGAAAATAAACGGAACAGCCAAAGTTAAAAGCGAATAGCATATATCATAGCTTCGAAGTCAGCATCACTCGACAGCAAAGTTTTTCATGAAGCACGGAGCGGACACAAGCGATTTTAATTAACGGGTGTAACAATTCTTTAGAACCTCAATAGAACGATTTCTAACACTCCGTTTCGTGCCAGCATTCGTTTATGATTCTGAACCTTCATGTAACAGCACGCACAGTGGCGACTACTATATATCAGATAAGCATATTGTTTTTCTTCCGAAATTGTATGTTCTTTGACTGCCTTCAACACTTTTTCAATAAATCGGCGCATGCTAGCTCCCATTTCTCAACAAATGAGGCGCCGTTTGTGAAGGGAACGCAATTGGGCGAAGAAATAGGTTCCCTTGGATTACATTCTTTATCCATACCCACAAACATGCGAATGTACCAAGCTCTGCCGAAACTCTATCATTGATTCGGATTTATGTGCTATAACGTACAAAATACATGCTTTGAAAGCGACAGTGTAGAGAAGAAGCATAACGACGATATTTCTTATATACCACATTATCAAATTACTGACCACCGAATGGCAAACTGCAAGCTACATCAACGCTATTTTTCTCGTTATTATAATCTATAAATCATTTCATCTTCACCACTGTCGTTAATATTAGCTTCAGTCATATATATATATATATATATATATATATATATATATATATATATATATATATATATATATATATATATATATCTCCTTTGTCTTGAGCGTTTGTCCCACTAGATTGCGGGGTCCGCTTGTTTGCAAAGGCCTCTCCATTTGATCCGATTGAGTAGAGTTCAGTCATATATCTATATTAAAAATTTATAATCTCTTCTGGAACACGGATGTATATAATGCTAAATCATAAGTTATGAGGCATTCACAGAAAAATGTGTGCACTCGCTGCACATTGTGGCACGTATGAGCATGAGTATCACTACATAATATTTTTCATAACTGTGTTAATTGTTCGTGTTATTGTTACAAAGTTAGTGCAATATACCTAGCAATTGCACGGTTTTTGTAGTGTTTGTACATGCTATTGCTACAATAAGCAGAAATTACTATAGCAATAATTGGTGTTATTATTACAATTTTTGCAATAGGTCGTTATAAACAAAAGATGTAGGAAAACTGATGCTAATATTAAAATTGCAAGTAGTGTAGGTATCATCAATATTATTGACACATTACGAAATATATTCCAATTACACTAGGAACTTGTCTAGTGCATACATACTCATAGATGGGAGGTTTGTGGAAGGGTACTACTCCCCCGGGGTGTCGGACTCTCCCTCGGTTCAAAGCGCCTACCCAACCGCTGACAGGTCACCGAATTCCCCCTCCACCTAGCAGTCGCCACAGGCGCTGAAACCAAAGTCGCAAGCTACCGCTAATATATTTCAACGTAATTTTCGTTTTATTTCATTTCACGGATAGCAAAATTAAGAATATATTGTATATATTTATTGATAAATAAATTTACTGGACGTAGCTAACAAGTGGCTTTAAATAGCTTCCGCGGTACCTAGCCATTATAAATTTTGCAGAGTGTTGCAGACTGTATATACATATACATAGACAAGCTCGCAAACCTCGGGGGAATCGTCAAAGTAGGGTACTCGGGGGTAAGTCTTTGGCCTCCATAGTGGAATAAGTCTGTTGGAGGAAGAGTGTTACTCTTCCTGAACCACATTGTCCGCTGGGCTGGCCGCTAAGCCAAGGGTCGGGGTGAGGGAGACCCCTCCCGTGCAACCCGGCGCGCCCTCAGCGCGGGATGACTGAAACGCGAAGTCCTTGTATACGCATACTAGGTGGGGTTACGCTGTGGCCCACCTACGGATCCTGTGCTCTCCCCCTTTCCCGTGCAGATAGTTCTGGTTACGTCCCTGCACTTTGCTCATGCTCATCGTAACGCACGATCGGCTCTCAGGCTCCGAATATTTAAACTGCAATTCCTAAACATATACCAAAAGATGCAAACCCGACCGCCAAATGAACTGTATATGTATAGCCGGGCTGATGAAATCTCGGCAGTACTTGCCTTTGGCAAAGTACTGTGCTATACGCCACTTGTTTTAATTATGTTGTGGTAACGCCCATGCACCCTACGCATAGTCGTCGTAAGTAACGATCGGCTCTCAACCTCTAAATGTTAAAACTGCGATTCTTAAACATATACCAAAAGAAGCAAATCAAACCGCCAAATGACTATATATGTATAGCCGAGCCGATGAAATCTCGGCTGTACTTACCTTTGGCTGAGCCACTGACTGTGCGATGTCAAGAAGTATATCTATATCAATTTATAATATCAGTAAATGCTTCTTCAGCATTTGTTGGAAAGTTTTCTCAATTCGAATATGGATGTTTTGCACAACGTAGAATACAACAACGGCTAAATTTTCATTAAAAATTGCCATATTTTAAATATTTTAAATCCCTGTAACTCACAGGAAATCCCGAACCATTTTGAGTATTAACACCTTACTACGTAACATATGACTTTTAACTTCACTAATACTATCGGAAGTCGGCATATGTTTTTTGGCCATTATAACGGTAATATTTCCAAAAAAAACTTGTGTGACAATGATATTAGCATTAAAAGTGTTTCAAAACACACAGTGAACATTAACTTAAAAATTGAAGCCTTGTTTCCAAAATTTTATATAAGTAAATACATGCATTTTATATACTACATCGCAGCATTGTTACCTTGTATTTACGTTATGTTTTGCTTAACTTTATGCGTACGCCACTGTATGCATTCTGCTTTACGCCGTGTGGCGTGTTTTGTCATTCCGATTAGAGAAAATGAGAGCATAACGCGAAAAGAGAGGGAACAATCTAAATGTGATCGTTGAGTAAAAATGGAGTTAAGCTTTTCGGAGTTCGACCAGGTACCACTATCATGTCGTACTTCGATAATTCAAACTTATGACCATCCGGGAATAGAAGGTTATCGGCTTCTCACTACAGAGTGAACGGCGGAGATCTAAAAGTTCAGCGGGGAGTAACTAAAATCAAAAGTATTAGCTCTACTGGTGTGAGTTGTAAGCGGCACAACACAAGGACAGAAGCGATATCACTTTAGTTAGTTTACATGTTATTTCAGCGCCATAAACGTGAGAAATTTATGTTTTTTGAAGAGCAAGAAAATACCGTTCTCACTATCGGTGTAGCATTGCTCCTGTCTCTGCGCGGCACATATTATTATGGATTTGATTATTGCCAGCTGGGGACGTGTTATCAGCCAAAAAGAGAACTGTTAGGCATACGGGTTATTGGTCTGTAAGTGCGACCACCGTGAAATGACGATGAACTAGACACCTTTACATAGGGTGTATATATTATGCAGCGTTTACGTTATAAAGAACCCACCATGTGAAAGTTTTGTCCACCCTGGGTGTCTCTGCCACCATCAATTATATGGTGTCTTGGACACCATGGTGTTTATGATGGTATTTTCAGATAGTATGCATAGGCAGTGTACCGTCGGTGATAGTATGGTGTAGACTACACCATAACTTTTATATGGTGTTAGCTACACCATGCTGTTATTAACACGTAGTATATAATGCATTTGTGTATGGTGTCCTTGACACCATCAGTAAAAAAACAAAAGGTAGATTAAGACACTATAGCTACGTTAATGGTGTCTCATACACCATCTTTTGCATTACATAGTGTGGGTATATACCGTATACCACTGGATGGTATGGTCTAGACCATAGGGGGACAAAACTTTCACATGGGGGGTCCTTTATAACGTAAACGCCGCATTAAACTGATTAGTGATCCACCCCGACCAAAGTATTGTTCTATCCGGTGCTAAAACATAATGCTTGTTACATCCCATACATGATTGGTCAGTCGCCGGAATCATTAGTAACGAAGGCTGATATAGGATTGCTCATACGAAAAGTAAACCGGAGTTATCGTCTAGCTTTGGGGATAGTGTAAGAATATCGAACGAGTCAAGATACGTGACGAAGTGATTAAATATTTGTGACCATATATTGATTTGTACCATCCAATGTATCGTGACTTTCATGCATACTAAAATGTAACGATTTATGTTTTAATTCACTCTTGTGTTGTAAATGTTTCTGACTGCTGTCTTTTGTCGTAACTTGCTCACCCCTACGTGGATAACATTTTGGAAAGGCATCGCTGCGAAAGCAGACCTAGCTTCTCCGAATGCTGGTAGCGCCGCGCGCTACATGGGGCGAATTTCGAAGCATATCAGAACATGTTGCTGGGCCTATAGCTGATCTAAGTTGCGCTAAAATTGGGGATTGCGGAGACAATGACTTTCTGTTACCACTCTAGGTCGGTGCACAGTCGCTCCTTATTCACACCCGGGCCCGATTCTCGATTGATATTTGGTAGTGCATAACCTTGCCGATTTTGAAATTTGTTATCGTTGCATTGCAGTGTTGCTCACGTCTTATCTTACGTCTGATGCCCGTTTCCGCTTGTATTGTAAATATTTCTGAAATATAAAGCTTATAAAATCACTTCAATTGTCCCGTGTCGCTCACTAGCCGCGTGCTTTGTTTTGAACGTCTTGCGCGTTCGGACCATTCAACCTTGCGCGCTGCGGCCTACGGATGACATATCCCAAGCTCAGCGCGTACGGTTTACTACCAGTGCTAATACAATGGAATAACCTAAGAACTACGAGGGTATTCTCCGAAGCTATTAACGAAAATCGTCCACAACATCATAAGACACTAAGATCAATTATCGTTTACTATACAAAATCCACCATTCTAAAAAATAAATAATCACGGCTCATAAATAATCAACCAAAGAGTCCTACGTTAAACTCTCAGAGACTGCCGGAGCCCTGTGGGGGCCACAATGGCTACAACTAATCAATCGAGTCAGAATCATAGCCGATCGAGTCAGCTAAAATTTACAATACTGTTACGTTACGGCTATTAATTGTTAACGGGTAAGAAACACATGGATAGATTTCGTTCTTCACCGATGTTAAACGACTTCTGAGTGAGATCTGGATATGGTGGACATTATGACCTGTGAGCAGGTGTCAGTGTCAACGTCTCTGGAGACCTCAGTAATCATTCCGAATACTAGATATGTGCAAAATCGTTCGAGTAGTGCCCGAATCCATCTCGTCAAGCGCGCCTGTAACTTGCCAAACTCCATAGCTTCTTGGGTTTGATCGAGAAAAGTTATCAAATTTGCTAAAATTTTGGTCCATCCTTCACCTTATGATAGCCGGGGTCGTATGGGTATGGTGTTAGGAAGTTGCATATCGTTATTACAAGAAATGGTATTAGACGTCAGGAGATAACCGTAACGAGGTCTGATCGGTTGTTAAGCTCTTCCTAGTGCGCGTCCGCAAATTACACTTCTAATGGTTCCAATATGTTTTACTATCGAGGTTTTCCCGTCGACGCTTAAAGGCAGCGAATATACCGCGAAAAGATTGCACAAACGGCTCAGCATCCCTGAATCGCTTTCGAAAGAAACGTTCAAAGCGTACCCGCTGTACTTAGCTAAAGTGATATTGCAACCCCAATCACGCACAGCTCTTCACTTATTTTAACCCGTTGATCAGGAGTTTAAACATGTAAATTCAGGGAAATATTGCTTGAAAAGAAAACCTGCTGTCATCATATTCACGGCAGCTTCCATAACTGTGTCGAAAAAATACTTGTTAGTTTTGTGTTTGCATTGCCTTCCTACTCAAATTCGCCTGAACCGACACGAATTTGAAACTTTGCTCTTAGCATCTATGAACCCTTAACATTTTAAGTTATAAATATAAAATGTATAGTTTAGAGCACCACTACTTGACGGCTGTGGAAATTTATACCTGATCTGACATCGGTTACTTGCTAAGCGTACATAAAGCTAGTTTACCCGCTAGCTCCATATACTTGCTTGCGGAATCAACTAGCGGCTCACCTGTTTTCAAGACTGCCACTTCTCCAGGACTGTTAGGTTTTTAAACAGAATATGCGAAAATATTTAATAATCAACAACTCAAGTACTGTATGTTGCCGTAGCGTGCTAGTAACCGGAAAACTATGAACTTGTAATCGTATAATGCGGTGTTCACGTTATAATGTCCTCACTGTTAGGAAGTTTTGACCGCCTGTAATTGCGACCCTACTGTATAGACAGTAAAGGGGACACCAATTACACTGTAAATCAATTTCTAAGGGTTTACGACACCCTCCTAGCTACTACATTTTCCCCTTACAGTGTCGTACACACCCTTAGCTACCAATTTGGCGAGAAGTAACAGTGACGGACACGGTATGCAGCTAATGCGGTTTATTAATCAGCTGTGTGGTGACGTTTTTTAAATGCTCAATATTTGTATATGAACGTTGATTAAATAATGCCGCAAAATGTCAATAAACCTGCAAGACACCGGAAATTGACACCGTCGAGAAGTGGTAATAACCCTAACTAGCTAAATTTGAAAAAAAATTTTAAAAAAGCCAGGGCAGTGTGCCTGACATTGTGTGGTGTGTATAAGTTCCAAAGGTTGAAGACATTATAACGTGAACGCCGCATAATTTGGTAAAAGCTATACTGCCAAGTTAGTATAACCACAATTCGCGAACTATGGGCTTAGACATAATTCGTCTTCGGTCCGATGTTTGTCTACTATTTATATCTGTTTAGGTGTCTTCACTCTTTTCATGGTAGACTAGATTTATATATTTAATTTTTCGCTTTCAGTTTGTATAATAAATACCTTATAACACTAGATATGTTCAGTAAGCATAATTAAAAATTTAAAGTCTTTAGGCCTGTACACCTGGGTTGTTCTTACATGGTCCAGGCCGTAGGATGGCAGTTGGGTTTTCGCGTGGTGATAGGAGTGTTTCAACACCCCGAACGGTGATTTGACATTTGTCGAATGGGCCCGGCAGTCAGAATGTCCGGCGCCTCAGGAAGTAACGCCTTCATATAAGCACGCATAGGTAATTCGGTAAAACCAGGTTAAGATCCTAAGACAAATAGCGCACAATTTTTGGTTGTTCCTAATGAGCAGGATCTCATTTTCGATGCAAGATCACGTTTATGCTGTTAATTGCGAGTTACACGAATATAATCGGGATTCCTTTCAAGTTACATTTTATAAATATAGCGTGTGGGTTACCTACATCAGTGTGGATTCCCAGCCGTGGGTTATAGGATGTCTTCGTAAATTTTCAGAATTAGCATAGCAAAACTAAGTTGGATCAGTTGAATTTCTTCATGAGACCTATAGGCATTCGCGACAGCTGAAACTGTCCAGGGAGTTAGCATGAAGTTAGCACTTACCGTGAATGTAACAAAACATGCTACCTGCATCGCTCCATATTACAATACGTTAAATATAATTTAATCAAAAATTAGGCATGAGAATATGGTACGCAAAGAATTAGTACAGTAAATCGCCAAAATTTAGTGAACATTCGCATGCTGTCATACGCAAAATCTAGTCTTAACAATTCATTTTGTTCAAATTGGACGCTCCTAAGCAAGACAACAGCATTAACACGTTTTGGATAAACTAAAATTTACCCTCTTCCGACAATACGAAAACCACTTCAATCATACATGTTTATTGAATAGATCTTCTATGTTCGGCGGTAGGCGTGATTTACTTATTAGTGTTGGGCACCGGTCGCGAAAGCCGTCGGCCGGTTGAAAGTTGTCCCGGTCGTTAACAATTTTCTGTCGTTGACAGTCGCGAAACTCGTTGATAAGTAGTCCTTGGCGTCACTCGGGCGTAGGTACCTGGTTCACACATTTACTACACTGTATAGCAAGTGAACGAGCTCACATTCCTGGAGCTTTTTAGATGTATAAATCGCTTATAACCAATATGGTATGATTTTGTACCCCATAGTACAATCTTGTCATATTTAAGCACATGCTTATTAATATTACACAATTGATACGAATCAATATTTAATGGTAGACCTCAAAGCCTGTTGTCACCCAGCACTGTAGTCTGCCAAAGCGTCGGATTCGGCACTTGCTATAGTACGCCGTACAAAACCATATGCAAATCGATTTTTGCTCAAATAATGTTGAAGAAGCATTTACAAATATTAAATTCTTACTATATATAGTAAAAGAGAAGCTTCTCGGCAGTAATGGTCCATTTGCCGCCGCCCAGCGGTTATGCAGCATTCAGATAGATGTGTACAGTCTCTGCACATCACGACCGCTATGGTGCTATTATTACGCAGTGTTTGGCAATATATAATCATAACCATTGCTACAGTTTGTGGCTGTGGCAATGTTGATTAGCACTGTTACAGTTTGTGTGGCAATGGTCATAACCATCGTTACATTGCTTGTGGCAATGGTTACAACCATAATTGTTACAGAATGTGGTTTGTTACATATTAATAAATTTTGTAATATGGTTTTAATTCTAGCCATATGTAACTGCAAATCAACAATTTTACGAATATTTCGTGACTAAACTTAAGATGACACCGCAAGCCATCCTGTTTTGCAATTCCCGATGTGGAATCCACATCCATTGTTAAGGAACAAAAGGGTCATTCATTGCTAGTGCAACTCAATGATTTGCATTCTGTTTATAACAGTCCAGTAACATTTCATAGCGTTGCAATAGAATTCGTCTCTGTTCGCGAACAAATTTAATGTAACTGTCACATCATAAATGGAACGGTCCTACCATTTCTCAATTAGTGTTCGCAAACAAAACCTGCGTTAATTCAAATCCGGTAAAATTCTGTTCGCGAACAAATTTTATATTCGCGAACAAAAACTAGCATTTTCTGACCGACTGGAAAATGTTCGGTGACGAAACTTTGTAGAAAAAACAAAATAGAATGGTCACCGGTCATTTTAAGTTTAGTTGCTCACAACAAGATTTACTTTTTTTGCAGAATATATATACTAAAAGAAAGGCCAAATCCTTGGCAACGAGCGACGTTCATAGTCACAGATACGTTTGAACGAATCAACACATCTTTATAGAAATCTTGGCAAACATTTATGTTTGCAGATTTAATAACAAAGTACAGCTTCGATTGAAAACCCACATCATGCATGCTTCACAGGGAAGAGGTTTCCATGCGATTCAATAGAATAGGTACTAAAATGGCATATTGGGCACAGATACGATCAATTGAGGGAATTGTTGGAATGCAATGTGACGATGATGTTTAACGGTTTATCTACTGCGTTACTACTTTGCTAAAACTCTTCAATTGATCTAAACGTACTTAGTTTCGTTGAACATAGCCGCCGCACGCCCGTAATGCATTTAGCTTTCGTAAAGTGGTGTAACAAAACTGTTAAAATTATTGCATTAGTATAACTATGTAATCTATTGACTCCGTATACCTGTACCGGAGTAGTTTACAATTGTTGGTGCATCAGTATGAGGCTGTAGTCTATTGACTCCTTCACTGTCTCTCATGTCCATTTCCATTTCCTTTGCAACGTCTGTAATCCCTTAAACGGATTATTGTATGTGGCTAATCGGTCGACGTACAGGGGTACGAGCCTTTCATTCTATCTCTCCGCTGCCAAAAAAGGTCGAGCAAAAGAGCAGTTTTCGGACCTCAATCGCAAATTATTAAGTTCGCGCCAATTACTTGCTTCACTTTATTAAGGGTTAATTTGTCGGCACAGGTTTCATTAAAAATACGGTTTCAGGCAACTTACGTTATAGATATTTGATATTTTTCAAGCAGTTATGCAGCATTCAAATTATTTCGCGTGTATCGACCACACGCTCTTTGGAAGCTGGATTGTTAAATGCACCAAATTTAAGATGCTGTCGTGATTGTAGGTGCTGGGTAGATGTGATCGAAATTTACACACGCAAACTAAGGTATGCAGGGGCCGTTGCAAGACACGTAAGGAGTCTTGTAAAGCGAGCGAATAACAACATGTGTGCCAGCGTGCAGCATACGGCAAATTCAGTCAAACAATCTTTCGCAATGAAGATATTTATACTCATTAAGCTTGGGAACGGTAGTAATCACTAGCGGAGACAGAAATTCTTGACGGGGACTCGGACATCAACCCATCCTTGATCACCAAATTTTCTGACATTTTATACATTTGTTTGCAAATTTTTTGATGAATAGACCTAGGTCTGACGGGGGGGGGGTTGGTGCTAGACCGCCGATCCCCTCTGGATTGGCTACTGATAATGCATGAATAAATTTAAGTTGCCCTTACTATACTCTTTCGACACTATGTACAAAACACTATTAGAGAACAAAACAGTCACTGCAATAGCAAATTCCAAATACAAAAATTTCGCGAAAGCAGAGCATCTGGTTGCAAAACGGGGACTTTCTCTTCGCTAACACAATGCAACTATTTGCTGTTTGGCCACAAATTTGTTTCACAGCGCACAACGTGACAACTCAAATTCTGCATTTTTTCGTTGCGCTAACAGGTTTGGTTTTTTAATGATACTTGTAGTTCCCGAACATTTACCTGCGATGTGCAGGTTTTAAAATACTAAACGGGGAAATTTCGTTGTATAATGAAATAAAAATTTCTCAGTTCAAATGTCAAACGGTCACAAATCGGTTACTTAATATTATTGAAGCATTCGTTAATAGGGCTATTTTTGTTTCTAAATGTTTTGGATGTGTTGTCCAAAACGCCAACTTTACGTTCTTTTGTATGCTGACACATGGCTAGTACACCGAACAAGCGATCACCAATCATTAATGATAGAAGGGGAGGGTAGCGGCGTACCTCAAGTTTACTCATGCATAACAATTTGTTTTCAACTGCATTGAGGGTTCTGACCTGATTGCGAATACATTCCCACGGCAAATTTATTGACATGCTAAAAATTCGTAACAACCGTTCTCATTCATCGCATTCGCGTGCGGAATATTGCACCTCGTGTCCCTTCTGTGCATATGGTCGCAGTATATTGCATCTCTAAAATGTTCATACTGAAATTTGAACACAATAGAGACTGGTAAACGTAATAAATTACAAAAAAACTGAGCGGAGCAATAGTCAAAGTATATTATATCT
Organism: Trileptium ribeirensis; assembly: GCA_030248225.1. Taxonomy (NCBI): domain Eukaryota; kingdom Metazoa; phylum Nematoda; class Enoplea; order Enoplida; family Thoracostomopsidae; genus Trileptium; species Trileptium ribeirensis. The sequence goes on along the minus strand of JASANE010028758.1, from coordinate 37,474 downwards.
TAGTTATCTATACATGTATTTCAACTAAATATTTAATCAATTTATACTAAGTATCACGTTTTAGACATTTGATGTCAAATCCACCTTTTTAAAAGCTAGCTAGGCAAAAAAATTAGCAAATTAATTAATTAATATCACCTAATTATTTAATTAATCAGCAAACACGCTAAAATCATACAGGTTTAAAAGTAACATATTCATGATCAGCGATATCAAAAACCTCAAGTGCCAAAAATCAGCAATTTTAAGGTGATTTTAAAATTTGCATAAAATTAACTAATTAGCTAATTAACTACTTAACTAATTAGCACATACGGCCAAGTTTTAGAGATTCAGAAATATCAAATCCGTGATCAGCATCATAGAAAACCCCCGCGTGCATTTTTTTATTTCGAAGCATATACATAATAATTTTAAATTATCATTCCAACAAAAACCGACAACCATAACTGTAACGTATTCTTACGTGTGCACTATACAGTGTCTTGAAAATAAAACTATAAAGCATTTCGTATGAATTAATTTCAGCCGTCAGGCTGTGATGAATTAAAATCGGAATTTGTACAGCAGGTATATACTATCTGTTATGTTAGCTCGGGTTTAATGAGAAAATTAGATTTCCAAAATGGGAGCAATCTAAGACTTAATATGTTCAGGTCCAAACAGAATTGGTCAAGCATGGGTTGGCATTATAGCTCATCCTAGACGTACACGAAGGCCTAGTATTCTGGAGCCAAATTCATATTTATATGAATTTAACAGTGACTTACTATCATAATATTTATGTTAACTATAAACCAAACCAAGCTCAAGAATATTTTATCTTTTCGGAGGTTTCCAATAGAGTCTTTAGGGTCGACCCGCTCCATTTCCAAAATACAGTCTGTCTTCAGCTGTTTGGTTGCATATTGTTTTCAGGGCCTTCATATCGATCTGCGCAGGTACAGCCGGCCGTTTTGAGTAGCTGGTGATCAGCTATTAACAATATGAGAGGTCGTTTTATTGAGCCAGACTACGGGTGTTGTGTGTAATAAAGCATATATTCTGCATTTTTGATTTCTGGGGAACAAAAAACTTCCATTAGTGATTACTTTAAAAACGAACAATTTCAAAAATTTGCCCTCGCAAATATCTGGCTTACAAAGTACGGTTTGTGGTATAGGTACATCCGTTTAGTTCAGGAAAGGCGTCCATTTACCTCTTAAGTTAGCTATCATACACATATTTCACTAAACCAACACGCATCAAAGATAGATTTCAAAGAAAGAATTTGTCAACGCTACGTTTAGTACATTTTGGCTACAGCTCGCCTAGGTGTAGTATTTAGCACTTTAGCCGTTGCATACTACACTGTATAAAACAATCAATTACTATGCTAAAAGAGCGAATTTTTGAACAAATGCACAAGCAGCTGTCACAAACGTTACATTTTTTATGTTTCAATTAAATTAAAAAGTGGGGCTGGAGAGGGGATTATGTAACCCGGCGACGACTATCCTGCCCCGAATGCGGACGGGAAATTATGGTAAAAATTATGCGATATAGGCAAAATTTATTTGGAAATTAGCAAAAATCGGGGAAAGTTAGCAAAATACGGGAAGAAATTGGGAAAAAAGAAAAATTTTGAGTCCCACACAATTTTAAAAATTTATCCCCCATCGACCTCCCCCGCCGACCTACTGATACATCCCTGGGTGGACTTTTCCCCGAACCATCCACTATTTCCCTGGCACTGCGCACCTCGTGCATATATTGCTAAAATGACCGTACCTTTGCCATTGAAGTATTGGCGGTATATGATTACTATCATGGGACTATAGGCGGGCTTACGGGCATGAATTTTGAACGACAAAATAATCAAATAAGCACAGAGCACCCACGGTCGTTCTGTGAATAACTAGTATATAAAATATGTTCTGCAAAACAAAGAAATAAAGTATGTACTGCGGCCATTGCCGCAAACTTTGCAACAATAACTATGACTACTGTCACAAACTGCGTAACATTGGTTATGACCATTGTCACAAACTGCGTAACAATTGTTATGACCACTGAAATAAACTGTGTAACAATGGCTTATGATTATTGTCACAAACTGTTTAACAATAGTTAGAACTATTCCGGCCACGATATGGAGCGGCTGACAGATCTATCTGTGAATGCTGCATTAGACCGTGGGCCGGCTGAAACTTTTAACTGCCGGCTACCGGCCTTTGCCCAACACTCATATTCCGTAAGTTGTTACGCTTGAAAAATTGGGGAAACAGAATTGACCTTCAAAGAATTCCGTCCTTGAGATTATTCAGAAATATTTACACACAAAGCAGTGCGAACGATTTAAGGTAATTAAACGTCACAAACGAAAAAACTACTTAATTATATCTACTTTGTATCACAAATCGTACTTCAATATTCAAAGACGGATAAACATATAGCAATGAATTAGCTTGTGGCTAACAGAACGTCTATGTCAATATGTTTAAATATAACAGCTACAAATTCAGCTAGCAGACACGTTCAGCTTTAGGTTTTTAAAAACAATAATTAAATACTTTTGATTACAAAATGTATCATAACAACGTAGAGTAACAATATCCGTTACATTTGCAACAGTCATCTATAAGTTAGAATACGGTTTTACAAAAACTTTCCGTTTCGCATCATTTTAAACTTTAGCACATTATATTGCATCATACCATTTAATGCATCAAACCTAAGTTGCGTGCGCGCAGAGATGCAAGCGGGACAAGACCACTTTATTGCCCCGCTTGGGTTGTGTATTGGTGGGCACCCGGCTAATGCACGGCCAAGCTGGAGTTCATTAATGCCGACAATAACGTTACAAAGTAGCCGAATAAGCCCCAAAACTACTGAAGCGGATGAATTCGTTCTTAGAGCTTAGCGCGCAAACGTTATAGATTGATTGGACGATTGAATATCACGTTCAGCTTATTTCAACGACACTTTTCACACGGCAGTGTAACGCACAGCACCAGTTGTGCTGTATATACAATAAAGGTCAACTTATCATACTCAACCGGTGTTGTAATATTTCGGTGTCTGAGATTTTGTGACATTTTAATATTGCTCAGTTTGGCAACGAAAAAAAATCAATATAATCCACACAAATGAATAATTTTGAATATGTGATGTTTCTGTGTCCGATTTTGTATATACAATTTCAATATTAATTCAGTTTGGAAGCAAAAAACTCAATGGTATCTATACAAACGAATAATTTGGAATCCGTTATGTTTATAGTTGAAGTCGGATAAAATTAGAATTCCAAAAGTCACTTCTTAAACGGTGACAATTGTTTTTAGTACCTTGACCACAATAACCTTTGTGCTTGGGTATATAGTCTTAGGGCTTTAGCGCTTTTGTGTAATGGTCCTGTTCTAAGCATTCAGCATGAAACGTGCACATGTTATAAATAATTTTTCAAAGCGCATGTGAATTATATATTCACAAGAGCTCATGATGAATCCTTGAAGAAGTATGTGACACTCATGTCACACTATATTATATAAGCTGTAAGACGACGGGACCCATTTTTCCGTTACTTGCCCTAATTTTTTGGGGGCGAGGGGGGTGGTAAGACAGTTTCCCACTTTTGTCAACCAACGCCACCCCAAGTTTTGCTTCAAATTTGGGCAAAAAAACTTTCCTGCGCCGCTCACAAGTGTGTGGACTACGGTGGAACTGTGCCAAAATCCCAAAACGCACCTTGGTCAACCGAGGTCGGCCACTTTGGAGATTTACCAAAAGCATATATAGGTCAGTAAGCCGGAAAATTTGCCATACGAGCCGGGCTCGATTATATAACAACAGAAAATTATTACGTACTTTAAGTAATGCAGTTTTCATTCACAGATGAGCATACTTTACTTTGTCATATTTTAGTTAGATTGCGACCGGTCCCCAAAACAAAATTCATAAAGTGTCATCTTTTCGCGACCTTTTTAACGTGTCGACACCGTGCCTCTTATCTTGCTAGACAGATCATATACAGTAAATAACAATAGTTTGAAACTAACTTAGTAAATGTTCTTCATACTACGTTCCGACTTTGATGACAGAGGACCCAGCGCCTGGGACGAACGTGCTAGCATAGTTTGGCTATGTATTTTATTTAAGGGCCGCAAATACGGTAATTTCTAAGAAATTTTGAACACATTTATTTTTATATGCGTTTTGACGCAAAAACATAACTGATTAAGCGCGTTGCCCAAATAATGCAACAGGAACACATATGACAATAAGACAGCAAGGCACAATCGTACAATCATCAATATTGACCGGACAAGAACACAAGCATCAGCAATACATACTAAAAGATAAAGATCCAAAACAATCTAAAAGTAAAGAAAATACTATACACGACAATAATTATTCGAATTTCACAACACTCATCCTGAAAACAGTTTGTCGCAATCTAGTACTGAAAGGACAAAAATTTTTTATAACAAATATCTTATTACCTGAGCGCTACTCTGAGAACTTTGATATTTAATACCACTGCTTTTAATTATAGGCCTCCGGTTGAAGACGTTAAAACACCCATTGCACAATATGTGAAACAGAAGGATCGTGGTTTCATTCACTGTTGTCATTATATGCAATGATCTCGAACAGGCTTTCTGTTTGATGTATACACCATAAATGGAACCGGGTCAACGAGTCACCGGGTCAATTCGGATCACATCCGTGGCAGCATCACGGTGTGTGACCCGGTTTGATTCGGAAGACGCAAGCACTCTGCTCTGCACTGTACTCAACATAAGAGGACAGCGGTTTCTGCATTGACCTTTATTATGTTTTCAGCTGTTCCGCAGAGGAAACTGAAGTGTACTAAAAAAACTACGACGACAATTGCTCTAAATTAGCAGAAAAAAATTGGTAGAATTGAGGAAAGAAAGGTTGGTAGACTGGTGGTGGGCTGCGTTGCTGTTTGTACCGTACAACCCGGAAACAGGATTTAAGGCCCTGACCAACAGCTTATGTTCCTTTTTACACCCGTTTCATATGCTAGCACTTCTAAACAGCCTTCAAATAGTGTATATACGACTTCAAAAGATGACAGAACGACTTAAAAAATACAGCCAAACACGTGGTTTAAATTTCACTTGAATGCCTACTTTTATCCTGGACTGTAGTCTCAGGCTAAAACGCTACCGAAAACACATTGCAATCCGGTTGTAATAGAGATCTGCCAAACAGATAGGCAAATGTTTTTCAAGCCCATTTTACGAATTCGCAGATTATACATTGATTGGTTTGGAAAATAGTTTTGTCACTATCTCACAACCGCAACCGGGTCATCGGGTCAGTACCATGACCGGGTTATAGGGTCACGAAATGGTGACCCGGTTCCATCGGTGGTATAGACGACAACACCCAAAAACCTATGGAAGCCCTGAAGCCTTAGACTTGTGGTCCGATAGGAGTTACGGAACTCCCCTATTCTGTGCGTCAGAAAACCTATAATAGCTTATCTGGCGGATTAAAAACAAAACAAACAAGCTATGGGTGACGAAATTCTTATGGTAAATGAAGTTCATCGATAGTCGAACATAAACCCCTTGATAACCCCTGAAAAAGTATACTACACCCATATTAGACAATGCCTTTTCAGTGGTAATTAATGCGTTTAGGGTCCACAAGGCCGCTTTCCAGGAAATAATGTCTTCAGTTGTTTGATTATTTACTAATTTCAGAATATTTAGAATCCAACTGATAATACCTTTTCAACGGGTTTGAGTTCGACCATCAGCGAACCCGATTTGGCCAAAAAATGTCATCTGTCGTCACTGATTTGGTTACGCCTTCAGATAAGTTATTGTAAGTTTTGTGATACGCAATAGGTGATATTCCTTAACTCTTATCAGACCACCATTACAATTTTCCATTAGTTCTAGAGATTTTAAGAATGCAGGTTCCACAGGTTTTAAAAAGGCATATACATCTGAAACAAACCCTATTCCAGGTCATTACACATAATGACAACTGTATAGCTAAAACCAAACTCGCTCAGTTTCAAATTGCGCAACATTAGTTACAATGTCGATCCCAAAGCAACTTTAGAGGTTTTGAGAATTTGTTTATAAGGCAAAAAATGTTGAACTATAAACGATGTAACTAACTGCACTCAACTGCTCCTATTAATTATGACTCGTTGTGTGATTACAGATTTGCACATATGTTGGTTTTCATCTAAGGTATTTAAAGCTTTTACTACATTACTGGCCAGAAATGAGTGTCATCTTTGGAACGAATGAACGTCGAACAGAAAGGGAACAAAATGTATTGATTCTCGAACACGTTTCGAAAAAACTTTCACAAAGCCCTCGAATGAACTTAAAAAATCGCCCCAAAATTTCGAAGACGTCTCGAACAAAATTAGAACACACTTCACACAAATTTTGAAGTTATCGAACGAACAGCACTCGTTTTTGGCGAGTACTGTGTATATAGTGGTTTATATCCCGGGTTTTTAGGCCTCTGAGACTGGGGATTATAACAAATCCTGGGAGATATCCCTGAACATAGCAAGAGAGTTGTAACAGGGGATGCAGAGACTTATTATATCGGCATCTATAGTAATATTTAGCGTGTAGTGTAGTGAGTATATGGAATGATCGTAACTTATTTAAAGGTGGGTTTTGGTTTGTTTGAGTCTCTGTGCGTTGGGGACCTAATAGATTCATCTGTGGTTATTTATTCAAGCAAAAATTGCGGCGGCCAAAAACGAAAATTTTTGGAATCAGAGAGAAGCGCCTCTAAGGGATCACGCGGCAGGCGAGAACAGTAAGGGGTCAGTCCCTTTTTCCTACAAAAACCCCGCGATGACTACAAAAGATATATATCGTTAATTTGAGAATCCAAAGTCAAATATAAAAAGTACCGTTTCGTTGAAAACAAATTGCACCAAAATTAAAATCAAATTAATTCAGAATACATCGTAGTAATAATGATAATATTAGGGTTTCCTAGAATGTGTGACAATATCATTACTATACAATAGGATGTTACAAAAAGCGTTATCATAAAGATTTATAAACGCTATAAAAATCGAGCGAATGCTAATATTCCGCATTATAGGCTCTATTAGGAAACAGTATCACAGTATTCAACATAACCTATCACATACAATATTTTATATTTACTTCCAAGTAGAGGCAAGTGCTATCTCGCTGGCACAATAGATGTTACTGCATTGGTTCTACCACGAACTACGCTGCTGCTGTGTGCACTACCACCACGACCGTTAGGCGAATTAGCGGTACTACGGATATGGCTCAGTATTGCACTCGATACCAAATTACTTTTTTTATGATTAGCTTGCTGTTTCTGATGGCCATTCGTGTTACTTTCGGTATTTATGTTCTGAACGTCCGTAGCAACGCAATGATCGGCATCATATTCATAGTCCTCCGTTTGAAAACTCGTATTCACAAATGCTGCAGCCACGGCTGTGGTTGGCACACGACCACCACGGCGTTTGGGGCGTCTACTTGGTGGAACGACTCCAGATGTATCAGCATCAGCGCAAACGCCAGCTGTCGATAAGCTCTCTTTATCACCACAGTTGTCAACATCTTCCATAGTAACATGACCAACTGAAGCACCCGGATCAAACGTACTTGGTACCAAAGATTCGACAGTTTTAGGCTCACACGGCGTTGAAGCGTCAAGATGCAGCGGCTGTGTATCATCATCATCGCCTTGATCAACAACAGTCGCACTACCAGCTCTATCTTTTGCTCTACGAATGGTAGTAGCGCCAGTACCGACTACGCCAGTTACAGCGCCGCTAGCGCTCCCGGAGGCCGCCGCTGCTGCTCTCCGTAATAGAGACCGTGGAGTAGTCACAGTCTTAGTGCTTGTAGAATATGCTGAATCTTTCGGTTCAGCAACAGTGCTGATCTTTGGGCTAGATTTATTGACTTCAGCAGACGAAATGTTACCGCTAGTAATAAAACCGCCGCGGTGTTTGGTATTACCTTGATCACGAAAAGCTTTACTGCCATTGTAAAACCCATCGTCTGTAGCCGTCGCATTAGGGTTAACGTAGTGATGATACTGATCGTTGTTCGCCAGCAACGCCGAACCACCTTTACTGCACACGATGTTAGATGATGTTGCCTTTTTTGGTTGGGCTGACACGGATACTGAAGGCGTTGAAACGTTGGCAACAATCCGTTGTTTCTTTTTCGTGCGCATTATTTGTTTGCCAACAGGCGATGACCGAGAACTACTATCAGGCGTCGTGCGTCGACGCCTAGTACCACCTACACGACGACTTTCATCGCCACGACCCACCGAATCCCCGGCTAAAGACGTTTCCTCAGTATCATCGTATAAAGAATTGTCGGCAAAGTCATCTTGGTCAGAATAGTCTTCATCGTCGTAGTTACCACGACAGCCTTGGTTAACAATTTCGGATGGCGAAATTTGGTATTCCTTACCATGTAAACGTGTTTTGTCGCTGTGGTTTAGCTGGTAAGAAAACTTTTCCTTATTAGCGGCCTTGTATGTTTTCGAGGCTGTTGGAATCGACTCGTTCGCCGTAGTTTCTGGCAACTGATGGCTGTATGAACCTTTCACTACTGTATGTCGATACGGCATTATACTACTTTGCCCCCGTGACAAATCCAAGTTGCTGGTTCTCGAAGGCATGCTCGGTTCCGGGCTTGCATCTACAACTAAACGGGTGACATTCACATCATTAGATACAGCTGTAATGTTTTGAACACACTTGTGTACAGATACCGAGACGCTGTTTCGTAGATCAAATGTTGTATCCTCAAAGCTTGGTAATAACGCTGGTTGAGCTCGTTCACGACTTATGTGAGTTTCGCGCAACTCAAAAGGAGTCTGTCCAAACAAATCTTTCGATGATTTGGCATATATAGTTTGACTGTGGTGAACTGCTGCATTTCCCAATGTCACGTCGCACGACTGTGATTTCGCACCAACGACAACGTTGACAGTACCGCGACCTTCGTAATTTGGATTGGTTACTGAAAATGCGTTTGTACCAGCTTTAATCCTGGTAGACGATGACACAGCACCAAAAACGTTACCAACAGCAGCGCCAAATCCTGCTTTCATACTATCTCGATACATAACAGCCGTAGCGGTGACGCTACTTGTACTAACCGGCAACTCCACGTACTTGGATTGCTCAATTGTTACGCTCGACTCCGGGGAGTGGATCTTAGGTGTGTCTTCAGATGATGGTGACGTCACGACGAGGGTTCCGCCTGTTCCAGATGAAACTGGACTCCAGTCGTTACTAGTTGTAAAGCCAGTATTGAGCAAGACATCGCTTTGATTGCTTATTAAACGACCATCAAACACATGCGCCAATTCGTCATCCCGGAGCAATGGCTCATCGCCATTATAGGACGGCGACAATATGCCAATACAGCGCACGCCGTCAGTAACATGTACATCTTCACCCGTTACAGCGATGTTAGCGACAGCACGATATTTTGAATCATCATCATCGTGAACCACCGAAGAACCAGCGATGCTGTCTTGCGACGAGCAACTGCTAGAATCAATGTTACTATTATCATCACTGCTATATTCATCACCGTCATCTAATTCTTGATCCTGAGTATTATCACTGCAGCCGATAGTTGTTAGGTGTTGATCCTTCGCTCTATCATTGCTTAACTCTGTATAGATATCATCATTACTGCCACTACCATTATACTCATCGTCGTCAACACAAGTACCGTTATCAATTTCCTGTTTCGTGTAATGCTCAGTAGTCATACAGCTTCTATCTACGGCAGTTTTAGCTGCAGTAGGTTCCATAAACGTACGATAGCCGTGGTGCACGGTAGCTGGTTGTAGAGGGCGACTACGGTATTTGTTACGCTTGCGATGTTGTCGTTGGTTACTCTGGCCGGCGATCTCCGATTCCAGATCTTGTATTTGTCTATTGGATCGTGCGAGTATCTCATTTTCCTCGTCTGACGCCTCTTTAACACCTCCGCTATCATCTGTAGTTGTCGCCAACATTTGACGCTTAAAATTTTTCAACTATAAGTAGCTTGCATATCACACGTGCCCAAGGCTGAACAAAACATATACGCAAAACCATTCAGAGTTTCTGTTCAAGGTATCTTCACACAGTAACAGTGCTGCTAACAAAAATGACTCATTCATTTAACATAAAATTTCTACAATTTATTAGCTTGTACATTACATGTGCCCTACAGAGATTAAAAACAACCATAAAGTAACGCTAGAACCATATTATTGTAGGAAACTCATTCCGGGCGAGTGTAGTCAAGCAATTCAATCATTTCCGCGACAATCAACAGTGACCGATTTATAACTGAATCCAGGATACAAGATGCGCCACAAACGCCTGCCGATTTTCGAGTGAGCGAGCAGTATACCATGTTTCGAGCAGCTAGCGAGTTTCGAACGAGCAGCAATCATTTCTGATGGGTACCGTATGCACTACTGCGATAAATAACCAATATTTAATGGCCTGGCCACAGTACCACTTTCCAAATACGCGATGTTCGTGAGATTTCCTTCATGTACGTCCCCCCAACATATATGCCTCAAAATTTCTGTTTTTGTATGCAAAATGTTTTCAAACATTAATAATTACCTCTATTTATACTGCCAAAAGGTCGTTTTATCGCTTGAAAATGCATGCACGGCAGTGAAACATGAAGATATAGAAATTTATTTTGTATTTTTTTGGCAAAATGTATTCCCCACCTCACTCTGAAATTTCCCTAGAGAATGAAGATGCCCTGCCCAAAGTTTCAAACACAACTTTTTGGAGGGCTGTGGACAGGCCAGTTTTAGGGCATAAAATACGAAAAAAACCAATATCGTCACATTCTTGGTCAATTTATGAACTTTGACAGCCCTAAAAGCCAAATAATAGATCTGAAACGCTCTACCGCACCCTATGTTGTAAATACATATGCTGTACAAATATAACCCAGATTAGTGAACGCCGCAATTCAATATTAGAGACTACAAATAACTAGTTCAAATGACCGAGCAGAACCGAAACATCAAATTTCGTTTCAATTCCTAGGTAACCAATGTGCATGCTATCAACCCTGCATGAACAACCTCAGCTTATACAAATTTAGTGTCAAACAGGGAAAATTACTAACCTGAAGGCTGCTACACGAGCCAATCGAATCCGTATCGATATTGTTGTCGTTACTAGGATTAGTTGAGCTTAAAACGATCGCTGGTTGCGAACCCAAAACAGAAGTTACAGACATCGTATTAGCCGAAGCTATTTTCGATGGTACCAACGAAACAGCGTTGCCACAATCGACGGTACTGGTTCTCATAGCATCAGTAATGACACCAGTTTGATAATAATTTCTACAATCATGATTACTATATTTCTTTAGTTGCTCTTCTTTATGAAACTGCTGCTCCGACGGTTCAATACTACTGCTACGATTGTACGATTGTGCATGGTGTACATTATCTTCCTCCTCGTCGGTGTCGACCAATTTTACATAGCGTGAATGTTTATGTTGCGTAATCGCCGAGCTGCCCACCCCTAGCAGGCCCTCAACACTTTCGACCACTGTATTCCGGCCACTGCTAGAAGTGTTCTAAAACAAAAAAGAAATATGACAACAACAATGTTTCAATATTATTTAACTAAACTACATGTACCAGCTAAAACTTCTTAAAAAATAAATTGTTGTATATCACCATCATATCTACCGAGAACATGGCTGTGAAACTTACGCCATACCTTCATTTAAAAATTTTCCATCAAACATACAGACGTAGACTCACAACAAACAATGAAAATAAACGCGTTTATCGCGTTAAGAAAACATACAACCCATCATTAATCTTCACAAGCAAAAAACCAACCTGGAAAAATTTCTACCTTCTGAGTTTTCCTGAGTATTTTTAAGGTTTGGGTTTTACACTATTATTAAAACGAGAACATTGGCACTGACAAAACGGTCAAAAGCAAAATATTGTAGAACTCGATGACATAATTCTGCTGCTAATTTTGATGATAGATGAATCAATTTGTCCAACGACCCTATGGAGTGTTACAACTTAAAATGACGAAAAACCTTCAGAGTGGTCCGAATGACAAAACGCACAATCTGCGTTGGTTATATGGAATTTTGAACAATGAAGCAGTGTAAACAGAAAATTATTTCTTACACAATTATATACAGTTCCAAACAGAGTAACGTATTGCAAAATTTGCCAAAGTAGTAACGATCCAAACAATGGCATCTCTAATCATTCACTCAAACTTTCAGGGCATAAAAACAGATGCCCCTTCACTCGTAACTAAAGAGTGCAAAATTATTTTCAGAAATGTGTAAATGCATAAAATTTTTTTGCAAATTTCGGTTATCTTGGCTCAAAATGCGTAAATGATATGGTCCCCCTACTAAATGTTAGATTCCCCCGGTTCAATGCCCCATGGCTAATTTTTTGTTTCCCCCCGCCGGGTAAAAACGTATCTAGTTGCCACAAAATATTGACAAATATTTACTAAAATTCCACTTGTATGTTAAAAATTTTATAAACGTTTCGAACTTTTACCTATTTAGCAGTATTTTTGCTCGAAAAGTCGCGCGTTTCTGACGCAATTCATTATATAGTTTAACCTTATTACCACAAAAACATTGAAATTTGAAAATACAGGACTCCTGGAGATGCAGGCTTGCAAATTTTTCTTTGCAGCGCATGCAGAGCTCGATAATTTATATTATATTTCTAACTTCAAAATAAATTTTCGGTAAGAAATATTGTTGAAATATTTTGCGTAAACCGGGATGGGAGAGGTATTTTTCTGCGAAAAAATAAAAATTGCCAGGTGCATTGAACCCGAGAAAATCCAGACTTTTCCGGGCATAGCTTCTGTCAAGGGGAAACTAAAAATGTCAGACATCCTTTCTACAACTTCAAACGCCCAGAAATCAAAATTTACTATCACATCACAAATGAGCCACATCACGCACAAAAATAACACAACATAGGCGTATCAAAATACAAAACAATAGCAAAATGAATTACAACACAGAATTCTAAATTTCTACTAATGGTTACAGAACGACCGAATACCATATTTCACCGAATATTCGGTTACTAAATTATTCGATACAAATAGTAGGGTATTGCCATATACACATAACATACATGCATTATACATTTATATTTTTCTGGCTTCTTCGAACTGGTAGGGTGGCGTTATTCGGTGAGTTGGCGTTATTCGGTGCCCCGTGCAACATTTTACTCCCCCGACAAACATAAGCCCAGTTCTTCTTCTTCAGTTTCTCAGTGTCGTCGGTTGCCTACCATTGACGGTTCCATCAAGGCGGGAACATGCATGGAGAAACCGGATAGCGCTCGTCATACCGAACATCGTCAGTCTTTCTCGAAATATAGATGTGCGAACATGAGTCACCAGCAGCGCAATTCCATAGAACGTGGCTGAGATCATCTGGTACATGTTTGCAAATTGAGCATTCTGGGGATATTATCTTCTTGATGTGATGTAGGTTCCAGTTTAGTATCGATGACTTTCTCCACAGCGCAGCTGGTCTGTCCATAGAGGGGTGGGTGGGGATACCCCCACTTTTCAAATCCCCTGATCGTGAGATTTTCCTCCATGACCGTCCGCCCCCACTCGGCCGAAAAGCCCGACGTTCGCTTTTCGTTTTTAATATTTTGGTAAGGCCTGTGATTAGCTCGGTCAGCTTAAATGGATTGCAGTATTCACAGCCGTCACACTTTCCATGCAGCTTTTTCAAAACTTTTGTGTATTGGTCGGTCATCCTTCATGGTTTTGACATTGCTCAGATTTGCGTAGATTTTACAAAAACCTTCTGCTTTTCTTGCGCTATCTGTTACGGTTTTACCGTTCACTTCCACAGATTCGCATTTTTCTCTTTTAATTGCATATAAATCCTGCTAGTATACGAAACCCTTTTGAGTTGTTGCCTGTACCACTTAACTTGTTCATTATGGTCTTTCAGAAGTTGCGTTTAGCGAGCAGGGTTTGGTTTTTTACTTTCTTGTATGCTTCACGCCATTATTTTAGGAGTTCGTCTGATTCATATACTTTGCGAGTGAGTTTTAGTCTTCGTTGGAATGTTTGTTTGACATCTTTGTTCCCCATGATTTCGGATTGACCACCGATCTTGGTTGCATTTTGTTGAGTTATCGTCCTTGCTTGTTAACCGAGTTTGGTCCTGGCTGAACTGGAGTCCATTCCTGATGAGATTAACAGCGCCACCGCCGACCCGATGATAACTTTCCCGTTGTGGGCATTCTTTCGGTCCTGCCGAATACAGCTTTATCCCTTCATGTCGAACTTTTTTTCATTTTTTAGAAACGTTTCCAGAATATACGCTACATCTTCTTTTTGCCCACTGTCTGAGACATTCATTGCGCATTCACCACACAGGTAACGTGAAGTATTCGGGCCGGGATTCTCCTCGATGTCACCGGCTCTGTACAATAGCAGACCCCAGTAGGCCGGCTTACCACTGGTTTGCTTTTCTGGCCATCATCGGTTCTTGTTTTTCGGTGCCCATCTTCGTTTCCGGTTTCCATGCATCTGAGTAGGTTGAAGGTTGTTTCGAACTAATCCACTTAGAATTTCCAATGTAACTGGTAGCTGGAACATCACTGCAAGGTGACCACCGTAGTTCCGACCCACCCAGTTAACATAAAAAACTTAGAGAAGCTAGATGAAGGTGCATGATCAAAAACCTTATTTGCCACTATTCGGTATTAGACCAAATAGTAGAACTATGTGGCCGAATACCAAACGAACCGTTCGGTCCAACACTGCAAAAAACACAATATAAAAATTCATATTCAAAAAAATTGTTGGAGCCCACAAATACTTTTACCACACACACAAACTTATCACTAAACAACGGTTAAATGCACTAACCTACCTCTCGGCCACCACCTTGTTGATAGTCATGACACTGACTCGTTTGTTGCTTTAAATTAGATTGATGTTGTTGTTGACCAGATGCAGAGCTTGTAGGTTGGGTGTGTGGCATCGATGTGGAAGAAACTGAAGAAACCATGATATTTGATTTGGTTAGAAGCGACGAATTCCGTGTATAGTTTGGAGGAACGAGCAACGGTGATTGTTTAAATACATTGTTTTGGCTGCGAAGATCTGACACCTGCTTCCCAGTATCAATACTAGGTGATGAATTCTGTATCGGAGGTGGACCTGAAACAAACGAAACATTCACGCTAAGATACCATCAAAAGATCAACCTTTAAATTAATTTTCATATTACTAGGCATATATAGGGTTCCCGTGAAGTACAGCCAATACGGTCGCACGTTTAAAGTGGTTACAAATTGACGAGAGTGGTGTCATGTGGATAGCCGTATACTCAGAATGAATAGTTATTTTTTGAACAACCGACCAAATTTAATTATTTTTGAAGTAGTCTTTATTAAATTATATCGCAAATCGGACTTTTGCTCGCATAACAATAATTAATAATTGCTGGGAAAAAATAAGTTCTATATTAGTCCCAAAACAGATGACTAAATGAACAAAGTAAATTGTGGCATGTAATGCAGACAGAATTACATAGGGCAACACAGAATCGACAGAGGGCACGACTTCAGCGGAGGAGCAACCCCAGTAACTAGACCTCAAAATAATAACTCATAATATTACTAAAAAATTAGAATATCCACTTAAATTATCTAATATAACCATTGACACGAAATAACTACATAAAGCAACCCAAACTTCAGCAAAAAATCGACTGTTAATTGGTTCGACAACTGACTGCATTCGTGGAGAATACATAAGTTACAATGCACCTCCATAACCTAACTACACAAACAATACAGTTGTAGCTAACTATAACAAATGCCGCCCAAATTATTGCTATTAAATTTGGCACTGGCCATACATTTTCAGATTCAGATTTTCATGCACATTCAAATATTTAAATACATTTTCAATGAATGAAATATTTTTACACTCCAAGAAATGTTTTTCTGCTAGCACAGTCACAGGTTGATAAATACTAATTCTAAACAAACTCAGAGCAGAAATACAGTCACGGACAAACGTAGGTAACGACGCGAACAGACGCAAACGTTGAAGAAGGAAGAAGCGGACGGATGAAATTGCGCCTGGGCTCGGCCGGACGAATATGGTCAGGAAGCGGACTGACGCTAATTCGCTTGGATGCGGACCGACGCAATTTCGTCTGATCTCAGACGTCCGTAATTTCGTCTGCACTTAATAGCGTCTGCCTTTTGCGCGTTTATTTTTGGTCGCGACTGTAACTCATAATACTATTTGACTGAATATTAGCTCAAAAATGTTAGATTCCAATTGAAAACAGCATCAAAAAATACAATTGATTTGCTTTGGCGCCCTAAATGGGCTAAATCGATACATGACCGAACTAATTTAAGTTCCCAAACTTGATTAAAACAATTTAATTCCACTTGTTTGAAACGGAGCGAACCCTGAAAGCGGTTAGAGGTTGTCAGCCCAACTCTGAACATCTCAAGGTAACTCAATCATTATGTGATAATGAATTTGGTTTATTGAGGATATACAAGTAGCTTACCTGCATTGCTAGACGTACCACCGGTGATGTTGTGCATTCGACCTTTATCTAAAATATCACACGTTATTGCGTTCAAACGACTATAGGACAGGGTGTAAGCAAAAGGTAGCAAGCAGAGGTTTACTGAGACTTAAAATCACATTCATGAAATAAAATTAATTTCACGAAAAAATTGTTAAGATTATAAGGGTAAATGTCAATACTACACAGCGTTGATTTAGTTACAGAGTAATCACAGTACTTACAGAAACCACACTGTGATTATACACCCAAATAATGGAAGTATGTATGTACGGCACTTGCGGAATGTGTAGTCATTCAGCTATCAAGGCACATAATATCCGCCAGTAGACCATCGACGATATTTTGCCGACAGGTTTAGTGGAAAGCAGCATGTCGCTCGGCCTCTAATACGAAAGCAAATAGAACAAAGACGTTATTATGTAAACAGCAGATATAGAACCTTGTCGTCTGGGCAGTTCGAGTGAAATTTATGACTTTCCTCATCCAATACTCAATATAACATAAGAGCGTATTTTGAATCCTTATTATGTAACCAAGCTAAGATCGAGTTGGCTACCTAGATCGAATTTCTAACTTCCATTTCACAACGAAACTATCTTCGAATCTTTACATAATATTGCTCCGCAACAACTATTTCTCTAAATGGCTAATACAAAACCGCCAGAATGGCGAAAGGTAGCGACAAGTGTAGAAGTTTTCCGACTTTGCCTTTAACCATCATAACTGTCTTACTTTCAAAATTCATTTTGCATTTCACACGAGTACTTCTAGATTTTAGAATGAGCAAACTGATTCCGAAGCATATTTATTGCACTGAAAATGTATATTTCTGGAGGCCGCACTTCACTTTACATAGGATTTTGTCATATATAGTCGAAATATAAGGAGTACGTAATATCGAGTTTTAGTATAACCGTTTCTTGTTGGGACGATCATTTTTGGTGTGATCTGAAAATGGCTGTGGGTGCTGGGTAGTTGCCGTGGAGGAAGCCTTAAAATACCTATGGGCATGACCTGAGGGAGCAGCCGAACTCCTGGGGAGCTCGAAAATCCCGTCTTTGTGGAGATGCTGCCGTTTCTGTGGTTTGCTTTGGGCTGTGAGAACATCCCGATCACATCGACGAGATTTCGCAAAAGTTCTTTGAAAGCTGGCATAATTATATGCCGTGTGATACAAACGCGAATATTGAACTAGCCCCTCGGGGAATAGAAATCAATTACTGTACAGAGTGCGTAAATGTGCTAAAAGTCCTCAAGCCTTCTTAACGGTTTTCAGTAACACAACTGCACCATCACGATAGTTCAAACATTTCGCGGCCACAGTTTTCCTTAGCAGACAGCCTAAAATCCCATAACTGAAAACAAAGTATACTGCATTTGAAAAATTATATTCTGACGTAGTTTGATATAATAGCATTGGATACTGCTAGGAATTCATGCATTACGAAATGCCACTTACGAATTCTCAGTCGCAAAAATCCTTCAGCCTGCGGCAAGCTTACCGCAGCAGTCTTCCTATTTCTGCAGCAAAGAAGAACGACTTGATGTATTTATGCAAAACGCATGCAACACTTGAACATTGCTCGCTATATACTTCAAATCATATTAATGACGAAAGAGATCATATCATGGAATACTGTCCAAATGACGGCGATAATATCGATTCTTCGGACAGCGACGACAACAACACTCCATTAGAAACTTTACAACCAGCATCCAGGATGCTCCAAGGGCTTATGACTAGGACCACGTTTAAAAATTTAGTTTATTGCAGTTTTCTAGAACTTCGTTGTAGACAATGGATTGCAAAACGTAGTGGCATATCTCACTTGTGGTGCGGTAGTAACCAAATTTCCAAAGACCTATCTCAACTCAGTTTAGGTATATCATCGACTACACAAGCAACGCGCTAATTTTGCAAATCCTGCTTCGTATTAAAACTAGCTTTGTGTTGCAGCTATGTTTTGTCAAAAAAAAACTAGAGCAGACGTGACAGATTACTGTAGAATTTAACATTCAAAAACCTTTAAATTTTTCTCAATAATTAACAATTTAGAGACTGGCCATTTTGGAAATTTCGCTGGCGATATCACACATAATAAAAATATTTTTAATATATATAATCGCTAACAAGAATTATGTGATCACTATAACGGCTTTTGACGTTTCTGGAAACGACGAGGGGATTTTGAACACAATGTATCTGTCATCGATGTACCCTTTTGTAATGGCACGGTATATATTTTCTGGGGATTCCCACCCAAAAACCATGGATGATTTCGGCTATTCTCAACCCAAATGCTATATTTTGTTGCATTTATGCTATTATAAAGGTTTTTGATGATGCTGAAAACGAAATAGTGATTGTGATTCATCTGACCGACGTGCCCTTTTGAATTACCACTGTCTCCACAGGTACCCCGTCCTCCAGAGCTGCGTACGATTTCGTGATTTTCAATCTAAGGCTATAATTTGTTACATCTGCTATTATAAAGGTGTTGGAGGATGCTAAAATCGATGGAGTGATTCAATTGAACGTATCTGTTACCGCTGCGCTATTTTAGACATGGGACTGTATCTCCTGCTCCCACCTTTGAAATAAACATGATTTCTTGGCTAGAAATATAGAGATATAATTTGACACACCTGTTGTTATAAAGGTGTCGCTGAAAAAATGAAGTTACTGGGTGTCCGCACATTTCCGGTCATGAGTTGCCAGGATTTTCCAGGATTTTTTGAGCGAATTTCCAGGATTTTTAAATGCAACAATATTGGTGAAGGTATGAGTTTTTAAGCTTTGTAATAACTCTTTTTCATTTCGAGTACTTGTTTTTGGATTTCATTGGTCGCGGACACCCTGCGTCATACGATTTTCCTATAAGAAAAAATTACATAAGAAAGTATTATACGTATTTTGAACCAGCGTAGAAAGTTGAATAAGCTATGTACGCATTAAAACTCACTCACTCACTCACTAGTCATAATTGCTTCTTCGTCTGAAGCACAAATAAAATTCACAATATATAGTTATACTCTGGAACCCCAACAGAGTTAATACCTATGTAATAACTGAATCAAATGAGCTGAAACCAGTAACTACAAACAAAGAAACAACGTTGTGGTTCAAGAGCCTATATATTCTGAAAATTATTAATTAATGATTCAGAGGGGATGATAAATAATATATAAAAGTATGGCTCCTGGCGCTGATGTGGGAAAAAAGAAAGAAAACACAAAAGTTTAACAATTTTTTTAAAAATACAAATTTTGTTGAAAAACGTTTATGAATTTCCAGGATTTTTCTGGCGATTTTCCAGAATTTGCTTCTTTTTACACTACTGCCCTTTCAATTTCCAGGATTTTCCAGGATGCAGAGCCAATTTCCCGGATTTTCCAGGATTATCCAGGATTTTCCAGGACGCGGACACCCGGGAAGTAATATATTTCACCATTTATATGACCAAAGTACCCTTTTTGGTATTCCACTATAGCACATGGAACTCTCTTCCTTTAAACAAAGCCTGGTTTAATGAGTTTTCAATCTAATAATTTATTAAATTTGCGAATTTAAAAATTTTTGACGGCTGTCCAAAATGATAACATGATTCTCGTTCAAAGGTATCTGTGTCTATCATTGTCGCTAGCTCGCGGTCGTGAAAACAATGAAGTAATGTATTTCACCATTTATATGACCAAAGCACACTTTTTGTATTCCACTATATCACATGGAACTCTCTCCCTTTGAACCAAGCCTGGTTTAATTAGTTTTCAATCTAATAATTTATTAAATTTGCGAATTTAAAAATTTTTGACGGCTGTCCAAAATGATGATTCTCGTTCAAAGGTATCTGTGTCTATCATTGTCGTTAGCTCCCGGTCGTACCACTAACTGCGTGCTCGTGGGTTGATCTACCCTTTAATTGCTGTAAACCATACTTAGCGATTTACATTATAAACATTTATTTGGCGTAATACGTGCCACTGCTTTATATCACGTGTAGGTTCAGAAAAAAAGGGCTAATATTGCACATACTGCCTCATAATATAAGAAAATAGCGATAGAACGAGATTGCTTTATTTGCAAAATTTCGAGCGATGATAATCAATAAATTTATTCTGGTAACTGCACAGTCGTGTAGTCAACGAGGGACACTCAATTTTATGCATCTGCGACACTGAGTGAGATTTGGTTTTTTGAGTTAGCAAGCCAACGGAAAACAAGCTTACTGTTAGAAATTGCAGTGATTCGTACACATAAATACCTTAACGGAGCTCTTACTTCGAAATCGCAAAATATAGTAATACAAAATATTAAATTTAATTTAAAGTAATATAAAAACAGTAGGCAAATTAGTAAACTCTTATTTATGTATACATGTATTTCCATTAAAGATTTTATCAATTTATGGGTCATTTCACGAAACCATGCCATTTTAGTCGGGGGGGGGGCTACATCGGCACTTTTTGGCCCATACCACCAGTCTTTTATAAGGAAATTTAATGTCGCTGTGAGATGTAGTAATAGCATATCCGACGATCATAACGAGGTATGGTGGACCTCTGTACCCCAAACATAGCAGGAGCAAGAGGCCCTCAACCCGGGCTGGCCAAATGAAGCCAAAAACACATGTCCCAATATAAAAGTTCGCCGTATCGCTAGCACGTGATACATATGTGTGTTTTTCATTTCACTGTGATCCATTGGTATTTGCTAATTTTTCCGGAAAAACTTGGGAGTAAGCCTCGAAACTGAAGCTGACGTCAAGCTTCCGAAAATTTTTTTCGTGACATGTAGCCCCCCCCCCCCGACCAAGGTCAAATCTGGCAGCTTTCAGACGCTGGTAAATAACGTCAAAGTGCACTAGTGCCAAAAATGCTATATAACGGTAATCGTAATCAGTATAGGTGTTATTGAAAAAAAGAATATCAGCGTCTGTCCATGTGTTATTTCATTATGAGGTCGAAGGTCATAAAATGCCAAAAATGGGGTATGCAAAATGTAGCCCCCCCGACCTGACCAAACTTAAATTTAAAAAAGCCAAATTTAGCATACAGTCTTACAATAGGCCGGATATAAACATAGTAAAGCCCCACTAGAATCGACCCATCTATTAAAAATTTTTAGTGAAAATGTAGCCCCCCCCGACCTGAGGTGTAGCCCCCCCGACCTGAGGTGTAGCCCCCCCCCGACCTGAGGTGTAGCCCCCCCCCGACTCAACATATCGGGGTGCCATTTTTTACAAGGCCTAAGGATCTGCCTGAAATTTTGTCTCAGGCGTCCCCCGTTCATGGTTGGTTTGTGAGCATAAAATGGTATCTGTGGGTGCTGTCTCCGTTGCGCTAGAAAAACTTCTGCGACAGGCTTGTTCTAAATTGGTCAATTTTTAACCCCAAGAATGCCCTAGCAGCATCAATTTTAGGTCGCAAGTGCTTCAAATGGCTTGACGTGGACCATTTTGGTCCGACTTGCATAAAAACAGACGATGGTTCGCGTGTCACTCCGTCAACCTACAGAATAATGACTTATTTCGGATTAAAATTTGACCCCCAAGGGGGGGGGCCTTTCCAACCCCTGTAGCAGGTTTCAGGTAGCTCGTTTTGCATAGAGACCTCGATATTCGAAAAATTCAGGGTTTTTTACATCGGAAGGGGTCTAGACACTGTACATTCGAAAACGTTTCATTTTGGCTTCAAAAGTGGTGTTTCAAAAGTACATGGTTTCGTGAAATGACCCTTATACGAAGTATCGCGTTTTAGACATTTGATGTCAAATCCACCAAACAAAAGCAGGCTAGCTAAAAATGAGCTGTTAACTAATTAGCACACATGATAAATCAATAGAGCTTTAAAAGTCACATATTCGTAATCAGCGTCATAGAAAACTCCTGTGTGCAATTTTTTACTTCTGAGTACTTTGAAAATTTTCAAAAAATTAGCAACTAATTAATTAGCTAATTAACTAACTAATTAGCACGTTTTGAACGTCCTCAAATAGAAATAAACAATATATTCATAATCAGCACGGCTAATTGTAATATACCTACCAATATAATGGCTTTACAGTACTTATTCATTGAAAAATAAGAAGTTTTTGTTTTAAAATGCTAAAAATAGGATAACAAGCTCACAGACCCGAAGGCGGATCTTGGCCTCAAATTTCACTTTGCGCCGTGGTAATTACTTAATAATTACTAGTTAACTAAATCAAATTATGACAAAATCTATATATCTTGCACCTACCTGACCGATATTAAACCTTTCAAACAAAAAATAAATCGGCCACAGTAATTATTGAGGAGTTAGACGGGCTGACGGAAGGACAAAGACGGCGTCGATTTTTCCCATCTGACGAAAACAAAAACGCTTCGCTAAGCTCCGTTCAATAATTAAATGCTTGAAATGAAAGGATAAATATTTTTGGGGTAGCTGATCGTCACATATTTTAGGTAAACAATGGTAAACTGCAGGGTCAAATAACGTTTTATAGAACATTTCTATTGTCATGCACATGCCAAACAATGCAAAAATACAATGTACTTGGTTATACTAAGTGACTACTGCGAAAAATTAGTACACTAGCAAATTCTTGATACCAAATTTTCCATCTAACATTACACGTCATGTAATGCAATCTAATATAAACCAGAGCGACTGATTAAAAATTAGTCCAAAAGCGTACTGCATATAATTTTCAGCATTCCATAAATAAAAGGTATATAGCTATTGTATGTAACTTTCGACTGAAAACTCGCCTTCAAAGTTTGTCAGCACTCAAAACTTTTAAAAAATTTGTGATATGGACAAATCTAATATGGTGGTGTAAGCGGCTGCGTGCGATATAAATACTAAAAACGCCAAACAGAACTACAAAACCTAATAATACTAAAACTCAATCCAAAAATAGCCGTAATTTTCGTGCTCCAACCAAATTCTCAAGATATCCCAGTCCAGAAACAGTCGCCAGTTTCGTGTACCAAACCAAATTTTCAGGTAACAAAATCTTCACTCAAACTAATATAACAGTCTATATTAAACACGGTTATAAAAATCCCTTAGCGGAAACTGAAAAAGATACTCAAGGTTATTTCGTTTTAAGCAGCTGCTGTAGGAAAAATTCTTTCTGTTCGGGCATTCTAATTTTAAGAAAAATAGTTGAATATGGGACAAAAATGTCGTTATTGTATGATTTAATTGTACCAACGTCGTTACCGTATTATTTAATATTGTGCCAAAACTGTTATATACTTATGAATTACGACTAAAGATCAATATTTTGCAAAAGCTCTCAATCATTCTAAATTTGGTGATCTTACGCTATAGACTACTACGTGGCTAATTTATTAGAAAGACGTAAAATTAGGGACATCATATTATAAATAAAAGGAAGATTTGAAATTTTTAAACTGTTAATTATCACAAAGCACTCACTACCTGGCCAAGCTAGAACAAGTTACTTACAACGAATGATTGTTCCAACACAAACGGCAACAAAAAGAAATCAAAAACTTCAATATATGTTAACACCAAGGTTTTCACTAGTGCACCTCGAACGGTTCAGACCCCTAAGCCAAATTTACTCACCCTCGCCAACCACGCGCGAAAAGTTTTTGCACTTTTAACATTAACAAATTTTTTCAAGAGAATTTATTATGAGTGTCGCATAATTTCGAGTGTATTACCACCCCTAAAAGCACTTGGATGCCAAAGGTTAAAATATAACCAATGCTTAAAAGAAATTTCAAAAAAATGAAATTTACGAAAATAAATTTGTTGTGGAACTATACGCAAAAATGACGATTTCTGATATTTTTCGAGCTCATGTATGGAACCAATAATTACTGCTTCAAAAATTCCCATTTATTCACTTGTAAACAAACATTGCAAGCATTTTTTTGATTTTCCAAATAAAAATTACATTTTATCTTACTACAAATCAATACGATATGAATGTACTGCATACAGATACATTAATTTCCCGTGTTCACCCTTATGCGGAAATAAAGTGCTGCAAACGAATCGCCCGCTTCGTTCCGACTGATTCCGTTATCATGATAAGTGTTGCTAAGAACACTTCTGTTATCTTTAATATCCATACTTCGGACATTATTATGTAGCTTCACACAAGAAAAATAAATCTCATCCATAAATTACGTTGAATATCGACATTATGAAACGATATTATAGCAAAAATGCAGGAAAAATATACAACATGCTAATATTTCCACTATAAAGCAACAAACTTACGCTAGACTATTGTAGTTAGAATCAGTCATATTTTGTAAACTCCAGAAACACAGTGCCAGAATGGAATGTTATTATTGAAACGGGGTTTCCACTGAGGGCGCTTGAAGGAAGAATCTTGAAAATTTTGTTTGTTAGTGCAACCAATAACTTCGGGTGATGCCTTTGGATAAAAATTTTTTTGTTCTATAGCAAAAGTGACGAGGATCAGTCTGCTTGTTTTTCAGTATTTTTAGTGGGCGATACCTTATCATGTGGTTTCAATTTAAGATCGACTGTGGGCAAATACGATTAGCCCAAACAATTTAGTCAGTCGTTACTTAGTTGATTATGCGTTGTCTTCTGAGCCTTTATATTAAGCTATTACAGGTTCCAAGATTATGGTGGTGTTCTACACCCCTATCGGACTCGCACTGAAAGGGTTGAGAGGCTCCAAAGTTTTAGGGTGTATATACATGAAACACAAAATCAGTAATTAAACATGACAACCACGATAGATAAGAACGCTCAATTTATTTCTTCCCTGCTTACAAGATAGGTTTTAATTAACAACATGATTAATATCTGTATCTCAATACAATAATTATAAACTAGTGAAGCTCGCTTGCGAGCCAAAATTCGAGCGGTGAGAACAATCCCCCGAGGTCTGTTGTAGAAAGCACACCCAAAAAAGCCTACACACAGTACGCAGGTGCAGCATTATATAAACCGTGAGTGATGAGTCATAGTTACGCCCGCCTCTTTTGATAGCCAACGTATGCAGTAAACAAAACATCATACAACGAGTACAAAAACAATGAACTAACAATTTAATAATTCAATAAAACCCCAAATTGACCGTGAAAAGAACGTTAAAGAATTCAAACCGACACTTGAGAAAAATCTCATTTTTCATACCAAATATGAAGCAGAAGTGTGAAAAATATTTGCCAAACAATATTTTTGACACTCGCAATCAGCTTGTTGGCCCAAAAAACCCCATATCCGACACTAAAACCAATAATAAGCACACATTTAGGTGCATTTCCCACGACTTTTCCCAAATATGAAATTTGGCACCAACTATAAGCTTATAGACTCCAGATTGGGAAGTAGTTGAAACACTTGTTATGTATCATTGGAAAGCCCTGGTAAAGCTACATGGAATAGGCCTATTAGTCTGCGGATACATCGTTTACTTATTGAGAAAAGTCGCAAAAACTGGAGGGGGTGCCCGAAAAATGGGCCAAAATGACGTCATTTTGTCCCATAAATTTTCCCACGGGAAAAATACAAAAATCGGGCTCCGTCACTACACCTAAATCGACCATTGCGGTTGGAATGAGCTATCTTATCAAAATCAAAATCCGCCCAACCGTTATCGAGATCCAAGTACGACAGACACACAGGACCTCCTCAACCCCCTCCAGAGCCAAAATTGAAAATTCTTGCTCCACTCGAATTCAATAAAATATTTTTCGATCGCGTCGAAATAAAAAATAAGTTAATAAAAAATGTTAGTTCGCGTTTAATTTAACGAATCTAGATTGTGTTTAAATAAAAAATTCAATTCAATTCAATAAAGAATGCAACAATTCCATTGCATACGTACTATGGTGCTGGCGGCAGGTACCCATGCAGAAAACATAATGCGAAAACCAATAGCCCAGCTCCTCGACTTACTCTTAGTCTAAGCGTTATATTCCGTACTCGCCACAATTGGCACTATGTAGCTCGATCGCATCTTGCTCGCAGAAATATAAAATTTAATATATGATGTCGCTCGATCGAAGGCGACAGTTAGTTGTGGCCAGAACTGTAACGTCGGGAGCTTAGACTTAGGGTGGCAATGGAGTTCTCTATATTAGTGCAGTTCCTTTGTCAAGCGGATTCGGATACATTCGCCTATAACTACAGAGTTTAACTCAAAAGCAATATGAAAAACGATACACGGTGCATGCAAATGGGTCAATCATTTGGCATTAAACTTTGCTTTGGAACTTAACTAGTCGAGAATTAAAATACGCACCAGATAACGTACTTGGATTAAACGGTGCAGCACCAAACGGGTCAACTTCGTTCACAGTCATAATAAGGCTTTCACGACTCTTTACATTACATGTGCCTGAAAATGGCATTATTAAATGCATTGCGAAATATTTCAATAAGCAAATCCGTTCGAGGTTATCAGGCAGACATATACTAATTGAATGTTTCGACATTAAGATCTCTGTAACCATAAAGATATGCCACAATATAACAAAACTTTTGCATAATGGTAGACTGGCCTGTCCGCAGCATTTTAATAATGGTAGGACTTCAGGGGATCCCATGTTATTTGTTGCGAGAAATTCCAAAGTGAATGGTAATAAATTTTGCTTAAAAATGCTAAATATTTCCACACTTTCACGTACTCTTACTGTTGTACAAATATTTTAAGGCTATAAATCGACTGTTTAGCATTAGAAATAGTGGTGATTAATGTTTAAAAACATTATGCTTACAAAAACGTGAATTTTAAGACATTAAATTTTTTCGCATTTAGTTAACATGTGGAGACGAACATGGGCGAAAATCTCACAAGCTTGGGGGATTTGGGAAGCGCGGAGGTCACACACTGTGACCAGGCCAGCAATAACAATATGGGACGCCGTTCCTCACGGTTTTGAAACATTTATAAATTCCGAAATTAAAACATTTAGAGTACATATTATTACACCATGTTTAGTTTCCAACCACATGGAAGATGGGTGAAAATCATGCTACATAACAATACGTCGAGGAGTTCCACATAGTGCAGGGACAATGAATTTGCTAATTTAATTTTAAAACAGTTTAGTATCTATGCGCAGGGAAAATATCGGTTTGTCGCTAGATTGTATGTCCATAAAAACGATGTATTTAAAATCACTCTACAGAATTGGCATGAGAAAAATATATTTTCAGAAAAAATATTCAATATTGTCTCGAAAATATTATAAATTGAGAAAAGAACTAAATGAAATGTCACGCCCATCCAAACTCTAAAATTGGGAGCTCAAAATTGGTAAACATACAGTATAGTTAGTGCGTAATATAATTGTGATCACAAACAGCGCATACCACTGCTATAAGTATTAAGAGAAACTAAACTTACTACTTGCAGACCCACGACGCGGAAGGCGATCAAAAACTCGAAAAAACGGATCGTCTTCAATATCACTTGAATTTCGCATTGTGGCGTAAGCTATAGGTTGCGCATCTGCGCTTTCCTCATTATTTAACTGACGGTATAGTTGCCGCTCATCGCCCCTCTTTTGTAGTATAAAAGATGTTTCGTCGTTTGACACAGTAACTGTAAACGGGTTCCAGTCTGCCGTTCGCTGTGTAGCCTAACAAAGCAGAGAAATAAATGTACGACTGGTTATTACACAAACAAAATTTTAGCTACTTTAAAATTACCTATTTTGCCAGTACAATATGTATACGCCCAGCAAACCGTTGCAGTGTTAAATACTGATCATTATTATTAAATCATTATCATTTTTGAAATTATTGATTCTGGTTAAATTTAATAGTTAATTGATTTTCAGTTTTAGTTTGGTTTTACTGATCGAGATGGGCTGATTTCGTAGAGAATTTTCAGCTCTTTGCAGCGTTGTTTACAACAGTCATCTATTTTGTAGGATTAACTATATTACGGGGCTTCTTGGGCTTATTTATACAGCTTTATGACAGAAGCTCTATATAGCCATCATGACACATTATGACAACTGTAGTCAACTATGTTATAGGATTAAGTGAAAATGGCTTTGCATGAAACTTGACATCACGAAAACGGCCATATCTATATAACCTATGAAAATATAATATGCGTCTCCTCGGGTTCGGTGGGAATCTAACATTGTCGGTTCCACTGCCAATTTTTTAACATCCCATTTCGAAATAGCAATTGTGCATACTGTATAAAACTTTGCTTAAAATAGTTTTAAGTCTGAGTCAAATATGTAGTGCAGAGTTTCTGAAGCGATGCTTGCGTCCCACATTGAAAAACACTGAATTTTCACTTTTGCAAGGCCGGTTCTACAGTGGTGCGCCTACTGGGAAAATTCGACGCCCCTTGTTCCTAACTAAAGGCCCAGTTCAAGCACTGATAAATTTTAAGTTAATGGAGGTGTCTGCAGATAAAGCGCAACATAATGTTACATACATACTCTCGAGAATAAATTCCTTTGCGTGTAGCTGTACCTAGCTCTTTAGCAAGGTAACGATCGACATAGCGCCAGTTTCCTGTTTCCCGAGTATACTATGCGCTCATATTTTCACCATAAAAGTCAAATAGAAAAAAAACTACAAATATGATTACTATTAGGTTTGAACAAAATGTTTCAAGGATTGCTGCATAACTAGGTAAACGCTCCAAACTTAGTATAAAAAGTGTCATCATTGAAACACACACAACCTTTTGAAACTTCACACTAATTCCGCGTTATGAAGATATTAGTTTCAGTAAGGAAGTTTTACCTTCGTACAAAAGCAAGTATAAAAATGTCGCAGATTGCCATGTGTGACACAGCATCACGACACGCTTATATTTTCATCACAAGTTAGAAAAAATTTCCTGAACGGAAATAAAAAAGGAACCCCGTGTTATTGCAACCTTGTTCAATTTTTCTAGTTTTCTGTAAACTGAAAAATGCTTTTTCAGTCATAAAAACGTTCTTCATTATTTCACTCACTAAAATATCGAAAACAAATAAAACACCGAACCGGTTACGATTTATTGTTCAAAGTATTCGCTGAAGCCCTTTCTTGTGCTAAAGTATTTAAATCAAGCAGAACATCGAATCCCAAGGCAAAGATTTTTTACAATATTCTCTCATGCTCTTTGCTAATTTTTTCACTCATTAAAATATCGAAAACAAGCACAACTTTGAATCTTTTACAGCAAGCCTGAATTTCCAATCAGTCGCTAAAATAACAATAACAAGTGTTTTGTGTTTATTAACTGAGTAGTACTTTGCCTACGCAGGGTTGCAAAATCCATTGCATGTGAATGAAATTCTAGTTGAAATATTAATATAATAATGAAGATATTAGTATCATTGAGGAACTGAAGGTATTAGTTTCACTGAGGAACTTTGTAGCTTCGTACAAACACAGGTATAAAAAATGTCGCAAATTACCAAGTGTGCCACAGGATCAGGCATCGATACTACGCTGACATCAAGGCTTTTCGTAGTTTCAGATAAAAGTGCCATTGCAGATGACGCTTTTGTTGGATCAGTCGACGATCCGGGACCCATATGGGTCATGGGAATGTCTTCGCAAGATTGCGGAATACCAGATCCACTTCCACTGAGATATGGCCTGCAATTATAGTTTCACGATAGGATAATGCAGAAACTACGCACAAACTTTACCGCACCAAAATCTCGGGTAAGCTTTAGCTATTGTTGGTGACAAGCCCAGCGACTGGCGAATAATTAAAATCGAATATTTTCGATCTGGCTCTTCCAAATTGGAGCATGGCGCAGCCCCGAGTAGCCGACTTCCACCCCAGAAATAATATGCCCCATGCATTTTCGTTTCCTCTCCTAGAAATCATTTTGGCTGGACAAATTTGGGTGAAAGATACTATAACTGCTGGCTAGTCCAAACCTCGGAAATTATAGCCGGGGGCCTGAGCCGGGGGGATTCCCGGCTAACCTGCCGGGTGGTCCCAGATTTTGCCGGGAGGCCAATTTTTTTGTCGGATTTTGTCGCGTTTACACGTTAATTTCTCAGCAGGGGGCTTTGAGCCGGGGGTACCCGAATTTTTGCCGGGGGTACCTCCGTTTTGCCAGGGGGCAGCCGAAAATGCTAGCCCCCACTTTGGACTAGCCAGTAACTGGAAGGCCATGTATACTTTTTGGACAGCCTCACTTCGATTTTGGCTCTTCTAGCCCCCAGAATACCCTAATTTGCCCCGAAATGAACAACTTTCGCTGTCAGCTCCTGTTTGAACATTTAAATTTAATTTGGATGGGTGACTGATACTAGGTCGGGGAAAGTCAGTTTATTTTTTGGACAACCTAGCTATGAATTTCGCTCTTCTAGCCCCCAAATACCCTAATTTACTCCCAAAATCTGGGCTCTCTATTCGCCGGAAATTTTGCTGCGGTCCCTTGGTTCGGAAACAGGGGTGAGGGCCCAATTTCGCCAGGGGACATTTTTCCAAGAGAACAAGGGTTAAAAATCATGTCAGAAATGCTATCAAAACGCCTTTCATGGAGAAAAACAGCGATTTTTACAACATTTTGACAAAATTTCGGAATTTCAATACAAATTTTTATCAATTTGGTCATGTGGAGGTACTTTTACCGAGCAGAGACAAAAAATTTTATCAAGTGTCGATGAACCGATGGAGCCTAATATTTTACCATGGGAACCAACCGGAGGCATCCCGTTTTCCCAGGGGACACTTGTAAATGCTAGACCTCCAATCTGGAGAGCCCTGAAAATGGCCAAATTTCGCTGTCAACTCCTGCTTGAAAGCCATTTATGAATTTTGGATGGCAAATTGGTGTTTGGTGACAGATGCAAGTGGAGAAATTAAAGTTTATTTTTTTGGACAGCCTATGATTTTAGCTCTTTCAGCCAATTAATCCTTAATGGTCTTCAAAATAGAACTTCTCAAATTCGGCCATTTTGGTGGTAACCTAGGGTATTTTGGGGACTAGAAGAGCCAAAATCTAGTTAGGTTGTCCAAAAAATAAACTTGACCTTCCCCGACATAACAACTGCCACTAAACATCAATTTGCCAACCAAACTTAATTAGTGGGCTTCAAAAAAGAGCCGATACCCAAATTCGACCATTTTGGTGGTAGCTTAAAGTATTTGGGGGGGGGGGGCTAGAATAGCCAAAATCATAGTTAGGCTGTCGAAAATAATTTAACTTTCCACGACCTAGTATCTATCATCCAAACACCTATTTGCATAGCCGAAATTTAAGGGCTTCAAACAGGAGCTGTCAACCATTTGGTTTGAATTTGAATTCCACCAATTTGAATTGTGACATTTTAGGGCTAAATTAGAATATTTTTAAGCTAGAAACGCCAAAATCACAGTTACGCTGTCAAAACACATTAGGCTCTGCTTTAATCATCAGGACAAAAATTATTTTAACTAACCGAAAAGCACTGACGCGCTTTGACCCTCCTCCGGCACATGAGCCTTCAGCAAGGACAGTAGTATCACTAACATTGCGCCGGTGAGTCTGGTACCACGGCACCATGGTCCCACCTTGACTGGATCCTTCCTGATAAGGACGCGATTGACCAGAAGCACTGCTTTGATACGTAAGCGAGTGATGTCTTCCTGGAGCTCCACCGGTATTCTCCCGTCGAGGATCAAAATTTTCATCGAATTTATTACTACTAGCCCCGCTGCTCGTGTTCGATGATCCACCAATAATATCTTTGTGCGTACCAGCTTCACCGTCTGGTGGGGTGAGATTAAGCAAAGGTGCCTCGGGTGGATCGACTGGAACAAACGGCGACTCGGCTAGAAAAGGATTTGGCCGATCGGCCCACAATTGTTCCATTTTACCTCGAACACCGCGATTGCTTTTGATTTCAATGTCTACAAAAAGCATAAAATTCAATTCTCAAAAGCAATTCTACGACTGTAATAGGTACGGTCATTTAAACGACAATATGAAGTTTTTAATGAGATGTAACACCAGGCATAATGTTGAAGAATCGTTGAAGAATTGTAGAAGAATAACATTTGCCACCATGCTGACTCATGCCATCTCTAATAGTTAATGTTTTACTAATATTCTGGTTTTCTGAAAGGTTGGACCATTGAGTCGGTATTCTAAGAGTATTGTCAGTTTATGATAGTCTTTGCGGTCGGTAACCTATTGCAGGCGGGGCAACAAAACGAGTAACTCTATCGAGATTGCAGAACGTAGGGAAGCATAGGTACACCTACGCCTTTTACGCTCTCGATAGCATACGTCGATATTCCATATGTGGATAGCGCACAATACCTCACAAGTTACAACAAAACTAACACTGGCAATAAATTTCCCATGCCCCAAAACCCCCAAATGCATGATATCAGTCTACCAGGACGTAACAGTAAAATTAAGAATTTTGGGTCGATGAACCATGGCGGCGAAATAGTCCCGTACCCATCGAACCGTGGATCGCAAAGCAAAATCAACACCAGCAATCAGTTTGCCATGCCCGAAAACCACGAGGGTGCCATAGTCTAAACCCCATAACTCTAGAACCGTAGCCTTAAACGAAAAGCAAAAAATAGGCATCATCATTTATCACCTTACTATGAAATATAACCAACCAGAGAAAAAATCGGAACTTAAGATAAAAATAAATTTGCTTCCGTGAAGGTTACTAAAACGAGTAAAAACTTTCATTTTGACCTCTGACCCTGAACCATGGGACGCAGAGCAAAACCAACACCAGCAATGAGTTTCGCATACCCGAAAACCCCCAAATCAAACTTTTCAGCCGACCAGGTCATCACAACAAATTTTGTAATTTTGCGTCGAGGAATCACGAGGGTGCCATATCTCAGACCCCATAACTTCAGAACCGGAGCCTTAATCGAAAAACAAAAAAGAGGCATCGCATTTATCATTTTACTATGAAATAAAACCATCCAGAGAAAAAAATTCGAAAGTTAAGATAAAAATAACCTTGCTTCCGTGAAGGGTACTAAAATGCGGTGGAAAACCACATTTTGACCCCTGACCCCGGAACCAGACCCCTAATCAAAAAACGCTCGTGAAACACTGTAAATCGAATATGGCGGTTCGAATGAGCCCAAGATCATGAAAAGCGGTTACGTCGTTCCCGAGTTATGGCCGATCACACACACAGACGGAATTTAAAAGATTTCACCCCTGCAACACACAATCCCCACTACGTTCTGATTAAAAATATGCATGTTATTTTCAGCTATGCTGCCTACGTGTTTCGTCAAAAAAATTCATGGTGCGAAGTACACTAATTGACCAGCTTGAGTTGACCTCTCTGAAAGAAGGGTTGAGGTCATAGCGTTTTTCGATTCCCCTACAATTACATACAGACAGAAATAAAAGCATGTTTTTTACGAATCGTTTACGAAAAATTAGCTAGAACTAGCGAATAGCAAGTGAACAGCTGTGCGAGTTCTGCGCGAAAAATTTGCTTTTATTTCTGTTTTTACTGTAGCTTTGTGTTCCTAGGAAGAATTTTTGGGCTTCCCTTGACTCAATGGCCGCTCCGCCATTTTTTGAAAAATGCACAATATACATTAAAAAAATCTCGGCAAAATTTTAAACAAAATCCCCATCAAGCAAAAAATTCATAAATATGTTATGTAAACATTTACTCAAAAATTAGTTTTAAGATCAATCACACACTCCATGGCAGTGTTTACGATGCGATTTACTGGTATTTTAGTACTTCACATTAAGATCATATATAGAATTTTGAAATTATTTTTTGATTTGGAGCCTTGCTTTAGCTGGAAGACCGTTTCGTGAGACTGGTAAAATCCAGCGGCTTTCGTTCCGAACCTTCTTTGCTGTGCATGCCCCTGGCAAAATTTTGCAATAATGTCAATATGGCGATACCAACACAAGTACTACACCTTTTTATTATATAATTGTTATGCCGGAATAGTAGAACGGAGTAACGACAAGTATCGCCATTAACTAAAGCGTCGTAGTGTGTGTACAAATTCTCCAGCGGATGCAATTTTAGGATTGGTGGTTTAGAAACCGTGGTAATGTACCAGAGAATAACCATAATTTCGGTTTCGGCGAAAACGTGTTCCGGTTGCAGTTCCGGCAAAAGGCAAAAGCCATACCGGAACCGGAATTCCGGTTTAAAAATTTTGTTTAAAATTTTCCACATTTTTGCTTCATCCAAGCTGGATCGTTACGAGATGAATCAACCCCTACCACATAATAATAAGTAAAATTTACGAATTTTAGCTTATAAATGCCACAGGAATTAACTCTTCAGTTCCCCGGTTCCGAACGAACTTGGAGACCCAAAACCCCCTCTTTTTGCCAGTGCGCGTGTGTATACGGATTAGTAGCCATGAGGGTGACACTGTCTCTGAAGACGTCTGATATGTACCAATAGGATCGCAGGGTTTAATCGATTATGCGAATTGGCGTTGTCATACTACTCATCATCGTTACCCTTACAATGTGTATGAACATATATATAACCATGAATATGTATCGTTATCATTATCGATTGTTGCACCATTATTTCACATAGTTATTATTAGAGTATGTTGTAACTTTTACCATATTATAGCCGTTATTATGACCATAATATTATAGCCATAAAGGCACCGTTATTGTACCCATGTAGCTATAATTACATTGGGAACAGGTTGCGAATACAATTTGTGTTTCACTATAAAAATTAATTGTGTTCGTTGGGAAGATGAGTGCATCATTTTAATTCAAAAGGATGCTATCATTAAACCTGTTGCCAATTATCATTTCTATAAGCTAGTGAATAAAAAACAATATCAATCGGGTACCGGTTCGTTGATTAATTATTTATTAATCTCTGAAATTCCTGATGATATCGTGATGCTTTACAGTTTAAGTCTCCATTTGATCCATTGCATGGTACATCCTAAGCTCTGACAGACCTTAGTCTTTCATCATTTATTAATTTATTTTTATTATTATTATTATTACTGTTCAATATAACGGTAATTTAACACATGCCTATATCTACACCAATAAAGATTGACGGTACCTATATACAAGCACATTGGGTTGAAACCATTTCATCAGTACCGTCACTTTGACTATATTACGGTTTTAAGTTACAAACTAACTGTATGATATATGGGGTGATATTTATTTTGCTCAAAGAAACTACTGAAATTGTTCAAAACGTCTCTTATGTAAACAGAGTCACTTAAATATACCAAAATCCTACCATATGTAAGAAACTACTGAAAATGCACAAAGCAAAATAAAGAATGATATAAACATACATCTTGTAAGTCACGTCAATTTAGAGAGAGTGCTCCGCCAATACGTTTAGGTCGTCCAGCTTTTCGTTTCAAATTCATTAATGGAGGAAGGCTATACCCGTAGTACTTAATCATAAGACCCACAATATGCTTGCATGAATAAAGTTTAAGGCCCTGGCGACACGAGCATGTAAGAAGACCAGATTCATTCTTGTAAAGCACGAAATAAGAGGATATAAAATTAGTGAAGTCTTCAAAGTCAACGAAATTTCCAATACAAAATAACGAGGTACCAAACCAATTGGGTAGCCGTGTAAACCATTGATTGTTAATATAGCTTATAAATTTGACCACTATTTCGGAGTCAAGATAAGCCCATTTTTGCACAAACAGTTCGGTGCCTATCTGAAATAAATCTCGGGTGTAACACAGCTGTAGCGTATTGATGTCTGCCTCGATTGAATTCCACATATCTTTTGGAAACCCTTTTCCTTTATGCTTACGGATAGCAGCCATGACATGGGCCCAACACATTAGGCGCGTTGAATTGGGAAAGTACTGCTGGACAGCTACTGTTATACTCGGGCTGCCGTCTCCCATTACAAAATTAGGTTTATATTCAGAGAAACAAGTACGCGACAAATTATTAAATAGTTCAATGTAGGTTTCGGCTTTTTCGTCGTCAGAGACTATCGCCAGGCCAAAAAGATGAAATCTCCGGTTTTTGTCGGACGTTCCGCAAACTAAGATGGGGCATTCATTGTTGAGGATTTTATAGGTGCAGTCGACTTGGAGAAGTTCGGTATTCTGCACGTGTTGCAGTAAGTTTGGAGTTGTCATGAAAATAAAGAGGTCATCTGTGCTGTTGACTCGAAACTGTGGCATAATGAACATTGCATTAGGATCATTGGGAATGTTCTGTCGCTGCGAACACCAGGATTCAACATCGTTGGCATTTAGATTGGGCGGTAACTTTGAGTTAACACGACGGAAATAAGCGACACAGTTTTGAAGCTG
The DNA here is from genome assembly GCA_030248225.1 of Trileptium ribeirensis. Classification (NCBI taxonomy): domain Eukaryota; kingdom Metazoa; phylum Nematoda; class Enoplea; order Enoplida; family Thoracostomopsidae; genus Trileptium; species Trileptium ribeirensis. The sequence goes on along the minus strand of JASANE010028758.1, from coordinate 610 downwards.
TTTGTCATTTGGAACTTCAAACCCTTCGCCAGCTAGATTGCGCCGTATTATTGTCAAATTACACCCGGACGCGGTATATAACTGGATTTTGCGGCGAACTGGTGACGGAACTCCTTGTGTTTTTACGCTGTTTCCTTCGTGAATGTGAGTCCCTTTAGTGTAAACAAGGTAGCGTCCATCTTCGTAGTTACTCATAGCTGAGAAGTTGCACTCAGGGTTTTTCTGGTACGATTTACAACGATAATACTGTTTAGACTTGTATAAAGTAGACTTAATTACGCCAATGTCTTTCAAAACATTTGCTAACTGCGATGCCGTAGCACATGATGTAATTTCAGAAAACTCCATCTCCAAAACAACGACAAAACTAAGAGTCCACAAATGAAGAAACGAACTGAGAGTATAATTAGATCGTGTACAGCAATTACTGATATCAAAACTACTGAACCCTTTAATTTTATTTTCTCTTTGTGCAATTTCAGTAATATTCCCACAACTGTAATAACAGATTGTTATCATATTTGAGCAATCAATTTTCGTTTTATTTCAGTTGCAGAAGCGTATATTTCGAGCAAAGTAAGTAAAATTTTTGTGCAAATTCAGTTTTCCC
>JASANE010028756.1:0-47944 GCA_030248225.1 Trileptium ribeirensis | reverse complement strand
GACTGATAATGGGGCTAATGTACTCAGGGTGGGCCGCAGCGGGTATCCCTACAACCTACCGAATTAAATCCTGCGATCCCGGGGAATATTATTCTTATTATATGGATAAATATCAGGTACATACTTAATAAAATAATTTATAATGCTTACCAAATACCCAAATTTCAAGGTGTAGACTCAGTTATTCTTTAATAAGTTAGTAAATTTTGAATTGATCTTGACGAGACGGTCGCATTGGAAAGCCCAAAAAGTTTTGAGCCAGAAAAATAATTAGCAATTTTTAGTATCCTCGAATAATAATAAACACCAGATTCAGAATCAGCACGGCGATATTTAATATACATACCAAAATCATAGCTTTACTTTCATTGAAAAATAAGCAATTTTTGTTTGAAAATCCTAAAAATGGGCTAACACATCATAACTAAATACTAATTAACTAAAGCAAATTTTGACAACAACTATATGTCTTCCACCTGAAAAATATTAGGCCTTTCAAACAAAAAAATTTTAAATGAGCCCAGTAGTTATTTAGAGAGTTGACAGACAGTGCCCATCTTCAATCTCTGCCGAAAACCAGAAACTTTGGCTTCCACTCATTCAGCTAATTAGTACTTAATTATTAATTAGCTAAATTTTTTTGAATTTTCAAACTGCTCATAAGTGATAAAAAATGCACAAGGGAGTTTGCTATGTAGCTGATCACAATATGGCATTTTAATCGCTCTAACACTTTGCCGCATATGCTAATTGTTAATTAATTAGCTAATTCATTAATTTTATGCAATTTTTAAAATCACCCCAATTTGCTCCGCCCACTTTTTTGTAGTTTAATACGTTTACTAAGTCTCCTAATGTCAAAAGTTCCATAAAGGTTGTAAGATCCACAAATAATTCTCTCTAACACATCGCTAATTATTTATCTCCAAATTTAGAAAGTTCCACAATGGTTCTTCTAGCTTCTCAAATAATTCCCTTTAACACATCGCTAAAACTTTTATATTACAACAAACGCAAGGGCACACAATGGTAAGCATGTATGGGCACAATTGCATACGTGCAGATATTTGAAGGCATACATAAAAGAGATAGAATGGCAGATATACAGTCATCATGTGGTTATACAACGGTAAATACACGATTATCCACAACGAATGACTCTAATTTCATCAAAATTAAAACTCATCAGAAAAAATCTTATTGGACCAGACACCTGCTCACACGTATATATTCACCTATGAGAAGGGGTTCTTAAAGTTGGTTCATAAACAGTGATTTTACTCTAATGGGCTCAATCCTTATGAATTTAAGAATGTTGCTCATTATACTGTGGTAAGAGTTAATCTACCGTGTAAGGATTTAGAATAGTTCTGTTACAGTAGCAAAACGAGTGAAGCTTTTGTTTGGCCCACGATGCCTGAAATGTACAACAAGTTCGTGTCTCTACAGTTGATGTCCATATACAAGCAATATTAGGCTCATTTTATGGAACAACTGAAGTTCTACGTAAATGCGTATGACGTGTTATTACAGTAGGGTTCCAGGATTGATAAAATATGGATTCCCATAAGACCCGAAATATATGAAAATGGTCATATCCAAAACCAAGGTCAAATTGGACTCACTATCTACATCAATTGGAGTTCTAACTTGCAGTGTAGGATGCGTTGTTGTGGTGTTCACCAATCGTCTAGGTATGGGTTAGATTTTGAAATAGGTTCATGAGACCAGAAATACACGAACACGGAGATATCACCATACCCAACACTACATTGGTGAAAATTTATCTCATTATTTTTATAGAAGCAACTGAAGGTTAACGTATGTAGCTATGCATAACACATTGTTAGGATAATAATATACGTTCTATGTTTCAGTTTCCAAAGCTTTTGAAATAGTGCTTTGAGACTGAGCTGAGTCAAACATGGCATCACCAAAATGATTCATATAATATGCATGAGACTGAGCTCTTTTTGTACAGTGTACAAAACGCCATGAATATGCGTGGAGTAGGCTCAACAGCAGTTGGCTAAATTGCAACAGAAGACTTTTTTCACAGAACGTGCATTTGCAAAGAGCTTCGCAGATATTGAATATATCGCGAAATATGGAAAAGAAAAACAAAGACAATAAAACTTATACTGATAGCTCAGAGTTTAAAAAATTGACCATTACATGTCTGTAGAGTTTATATACGAAAAGAAAAAATTATTTTAGCTGGCACAGAAATTGATACTTACCCCAGAGGAAAGTTACTGGTATTCCGCTAATAGGTAGTAGGGTCGTTTTCAAAGCACGCATAAATAAAATTGGCGTAGCGAAACATAACCTTGCAGCAGAACAACCTGCTCGACAAACAATACAATATTGATACAAAAGTAAAATTCATAGTTTCATCTCGCATTTAATGACCATTTTATTACAACTGAGGACAGACATTTTATTAAAGCGGTTCGATTAAAGCGTTGGTAAAGTTGCTGATATCATGAAGATTAGTGCTAAGTTATCTTTTATTTTTCGTTTTCTATGAGTTCACTGGTTATTCGCAAATGCGGTTGAAAACTAATGCATTATGGCAATTTTTTTTGCTTTTCTCGGCAAAAATACCACCGTTGACTCACAATTTGACAGTATTTTTGCAAGGTCACATGCAGAAGCAACAAAATCGATTAAAACAAGGAATAATATTAATTACTAATTTGCTTTAACCTCAAGAAAATAGTTTTTGCTTACGTTTTTGACGCGATTGAATACTTTTTCGCGTTTTTCATTAACGTTTGAATTTAAATTTTTCAGATTTTATATCCCATGTTGAAACCGGGCGCCTCCGCAATATTTTCAGTGAATAAAGAAGAAGATAATAACATGTGAAGTTTATGTCAAATTTTACATTTAAAATGCCATTTCGTTTACACTATTACAGATAAATTTAATATGCTCGCTAACTGCGCTCTATATTTTTAATTAATAAAGGCTCGCCATGTTCTTTCGTTTTGGAGTCGTTGCGAAATGTGTGCTATGCCGTTCTCAATAGGGTACACCTCAAGGCCTCAGCCTTCTTAGCCCACGCTATGGTCCTATGAGTTGTATACTAAAGTCTAAGTCCAGGTAGGAGCTACCACCCTCCGAACCAAGCTGTTATTTTTCCAAGCTAAAATAGTACGACTCCGGAGACATGGGCGTTGCTAGCGTTTAAAAATCAAAAGTCCTACCTTGCTAACAAATCCAAACGGAAAACAACAGCTTGCCAAAAACTGCTAAGTATCTCTGTGCCGGCTGATAACTACAGTCACTATTCTAAATTTCAATTGATTTCGTTTAAACGAAATTTTGATAGATTTCGATTTCGTTAGATTTCAATTTAGCGCAATTAAATCTATTTCAAATCTGCAAAATTTCGATTAAACAAAATTTCAAATGCACTAATTTTGGCCGCGACTGTAAATTTTATAAGCCTGGTGTGTAATGGATATAAATCCAATTTCCTTTCAATTAAACTGTAGCATAGCAAATGTAAACAAAACCAAATATTTGTTTTCATACAGACCAATTTCCATACTCGTCTCATAACTTCTCTTCGTTGAACTGGCGTTTTCTGCATATAAAGCGATTGGTCAAATGGGTGATATACCGGCCATAATGAAGATATTCTGATACAAGTTGTCAAACATAGATATAAAATGCAATATACATATAAACCTTCAAGCAAACAGCAAATGCATACATTAGCATTCAAGAGCTTTAAGCCAAAAACAAGCTATGAGCGTTTTCAATTTACTGATGTTATATTGGCGAAAGGACACCCAAACCCATGATCCACAAAGCCATTTTTTTTATAACCGTGTATGGTACAACCAACAACGCACTGAGCGAAACAGTTCAAATAGGTAACGACCGTACATACCTACATTTAAAGCCGAAACCATTCTTCCGGCCAGAATCCATACTCATTTTGTTATTAAGCGGCCCATGAATTAAATAAGTAACGCAAAGATGTTACTTTACTCTTGAAGCAATAATACGCGACTTTAGCAAACACAGATCTGCCAATCGCCAAGAAGACCATTACTGACGATCAAGCTCGTTGCCCACTTAGCCATGACCGTTGTCTAATAAAACAAGAGCTGGTACACGTTTTTATATACAAGATAACAGCAAGCAGTTGTACTTCGGACTTGCAGAATTGCTAATTTATATTATAAACTAATACACAACCGTGCAGACAGATACACAGGGTGATTCTTACTACCCAGTAATAACTACCTGTCCAATTATTACTTCCCAGTGCCTAATAACTGCCTGAGCAATAATTTGTAATCACCATTGTAGTCAATTTTTACTCCCTGTAGACAAATGTTACTCCGCTTTGGCCAATCTGTAATAATTTTGAGTTTCTTTTCAGCAAAATATTTACTTAAAGCTTTAACACATTGTGACCGGTGTGAATTAGACCGTGGCTCTGTAGAAATTTACTGACAGGTAATATTAGCAGCTGGTAAGAGTTTTAATATAACCGCCGTGTGGTTGATTAGCATATAGGCGTTATATATTTTTGTCAGGTTTCGTTTGCCCTGGTATATATATATATATGTGGCTTTATTTTGAAACCTGAGCTCGTATATATATGTGAATACCTTTCACCATACAGTGCAAACCTCGGTCTGGTTGATTCAAAAATTTTTATAAGATAATACTACATTCAGCTGAATCTGGCTAATACTGCTCAGGAATTTTGGAAAATTGATTCATGAATTTTATCTCCAACAGTATATATTGTAATTTTTTGAATCTCGACTTATGGAAAGAAAACGGCCCAAGTCAAGCTGAGTAGTGCGACGTTAATATCCTTAAAAAAGAAGCTATTGCATACCATGTTGTAAGAAAACAATATTGTCATGGTCATTAACACTGTTATTGTAAACATAACGCAATCAATAGCACAAGCTAAAATATTACTGTAACAGTAATAGTGGCGTTATCGCACCCTCAACAGCAGAAGCAAAAATTTTGTCCCCACAATATTAGCTTATGTTGCACAATAGCAGAACGGTCAAGTTGTTGCTGCGTCAAAAGGAGCTAGTTGGTATCGTAACAACAATATGTTTGCATTATGCTACCCACCCAACATCCACTAAGGTTTTTAAGGATATTATGCATTGCAGCATGACATAGAAAATCAACCTGCGTACCTTTTCAACTGTTACTGGATTGCAGGAAACCGAAACGACAACTAAAAACAGCTATTATAAAGCTAATAGATGTATATTTTATACATAAAATGCCACTATATAACAAATGGAATTTGGAACTAGTAGTTAAGTCTTCAAGTTTACGATAAAACATGAAAGTTAGAAGATTTAAAAAAGCTGCATAATTAAAAGGAAAATTCTCAGAATTTGGACGAATGCTAATCGCTAAATGATTTATAAAAAACGCCTACAATATGTAGTAGGGTATCTGTTATCTTACTATTAGATTACTAATATTATACGTATGTACACACAATAACTGTCTTGCAGAATTAATCATGAAAGTAAAGGATATGAAAATAATACAGCCCATGAACTAGGTATGAATTTGTGAAGGCTTTATGAGTCCTGGAATTTCTAATATTTTCGAACAAAACGGTTCGCGTATTAAATGCCAAATATTTAAGCTGTTTGCAATGACTGTTACATTTCGCGCGAGTCCCGAACAGGTGGTTCCTTCCAGATTTCAAAAATTAATAAATTTATTTCAAGCGAGTTGCAAACGGGTATGGAACGAGCGACAGTCATTTTTGGTTAGTCCAGCATGAGTGTGTGCTAAGATATCATACGAATGCATGTTGCAACCAAGGAAGATCAGCCCTGCGCAAAACAGAAATTAGGTGATCACAGCAACCCAAGCTAGCTTAGAGGCGCTCCGCTATATCACTGGAAGTAACATTTCGGAGTGTGGCGGCAGCACAGTACATAAGGCTCAATCAGACTTCTGACCCGATGAATGCTTCGTCTAAATGATAGCATGCTAGCTTCGCTAATATATACTTGGAGTGGCATTGACTGGTCTATGCTGTTAAGCCTTCATGCCTTTACTTTAGCACAACAGTTTGTACACAGTATAATAAAACGACCTATAACGATTCTGCACTTCCGTCACAATATCTTCGCTAGCTGCATAATGTACAATAGTAGTTATTTATTCTAGGTGTGATATTTTCTGAAGATGAGGATTCAGTTCAGTTTCGACGAGGACAAGGGCAAACTGAAGTTCAACAGCAACAGGAAGCTCGTACGTCATTAAGTCTTTGCGCGAGACACGGAAAATCGACTCCGTTTTCTAAAAAAAAAATTAAACTCTGCAATTCTCAAGGGAAACGAAACACACGCTCTGGCACAATGGCATCAATATTTAATAAATTTAAACAGCGCAACTATAAACCGTTCACTAAATTAACGAAAACAACTTGGTCGCGAATGACGTCCATTAAATCTCACTGATTATCATAACCATACAGTAGCTGCATCGAAATACTTCTGTGGACCCCAAGCTGTTAGGTTTACACGCCATCCATCCATCTGTAGCAAGAAGTGAAACTGTTTCTTACAGTAAATCCTTACTTGACACTAATTTCTGAGTAACCCTACATATTATCTGCCTGCTGCAAAAATCAACCGTTTACCGCATCAAATCAATCATACATGCTCACCGCAAATTCGGCGCGACCAAGATAGTCTGGCTTCAAACTTCTTAAGCTATCCACTTCATTGTTTAGGAGCTTTCGCTCGGTTTCAGGTAATTTTCATCGGAAAACGAGTGAATAACGACACGTTCCGCGACGGCCTCCTTTAGCACAATCGTTTCACAATGTTCGCTGTTACGAACGTGCAAATCCACACGGGAGAGTTAAAATACTACACATATACCACTAAGCATTACCTCAATCACCGTCTGAAGATTCTGTGACTTTATGTCCATAAGTTTGCTAGCCAACAATAAGCAGCAGCCGGCGACCAACTTTCGGTTTTGTTTGTTAATCATTGCCTGAAAAACGTCACACATCTAAACTTATACTCCTCCGCCTAAAACAAAACATGAGTGAGTGTTGTGCTGTCAGGAATTGATGCAATCAAAAGCTGATGAAGCGAGACTGACAGTGGCGTATAGACATTATATACATCGGCAAATATTTTATTAAAATAAAATCTAGTAGGATAACAGATAATGAACTAGCCAAAACCAAACTTAATTTTATACTTTACGCTTAATTCTACATTTTACACTTAATTCGAAGGACATTCAGCTATTGTACCAGAAACAATTTCGCTAACGTTAGCAAAGAATCGTTTTATACACCAAATCGCTAGTAATTGTTGGACTTACGTAAATAAAATATATCGCAGCAAAATCCGCACACCGAAATAAAGGGTTTGCAGTTAATTTACAGAAAAACTTTATATTTCCGACAACTGTTCGGACAAAATATCCGTTCAATAATTCACGATTTACCTGTGAGCTGTTCGCATGCATTGCCTTTATTTCTGACCATAACTGTACCTTAAATCTATGCAGTTGAATATTAAAATCAAACGTGCGCTCTGGCACTAAAAATCCATTGTGGTTGAGTTTCGGTCAAAATCGTATATTAAAATGTAAACCTGCTTTACGCTCGACCCAAACATGTGAGGGCGGTTATAATTCAAGCTATATAACTCGTTGCATATTTTTGGCCCTTTTTAGTTCAAATTGAGCTGTTTCACTACCAAGTACAAGTTCATGACTATTTGTAACATTTCAATAAACATTGAATTACAGCATCGCTTTTAGAGTTCGACAATCATGAGTCACATTTCAAATCACGTGTCCGGTTAGTAGTCAATCAGCGCCAATGCCTGCCTAAAATGCGCGTCCCGCCCGTGACATATCAGAGTGGGCCTGCGACCCACACCGCCTGAGTATTCATGCAATATTAAAGAGACCCGTGTAAACTGCTGTTCATGTGCAAATGTTATGCGTGAGAAACTTTAGGTGATCCTACCAATCATCCTATTTTGTAATAACCGATATAGTATTTAATCGGATTTTCGCTAACCAAAAATTGGCAAAATCATTTATCCACGTGCCGAAATTATGCCTTGTGTTCGAGCAAAATTTCCGCGTTTTCAATTTGCAGAAATTCGCTTCGCTGATGCCTAATTATTTGAATTTAGATTATTCAATGTTCGCGAACAAATTAACGCAAAATTGACGTCACAAGCAAATCGACCCTGTAGTTAAGATCTTGGTGTTCGCTTACAACCCGGATTAATTCTAGTTCGATTAATTTTCGTTCTCAAAAATTGGGTAATGTTAGCTGAATTTTCACTAACAGAAAATAGCTAAATTTCATTCGTAAGCAGTGTGGTCGCAAACAGTTTTACGTCGAATTTTGATTGGCCAAAAAGCGTTCCGTAACAAGCTTTATACAAATTAAATAAGAAGGTTGGGGGTTTACTTTGAGTTTACTCGCGCATAATGCACACGCAATTATTGTTTAACCACTGTAGAATAAATTTTGTATGGTTAATTTTCGAGGAGCGCCTCCCTGCGCAGTCGGATGTGCAGTGCAACCACATTGAGTACGTTATTCGGTGATTTCAGCGTGTTCCTCAGGCGAAAAGAAGCGATGCAAAACAGTTGGTCCAAATACATCACGCCGTTGCCCAAATATTACCAATTGTGTGTTTTTAGTCATCGGGGGATGCAGGGGCGACCCCCTGCCTGCTGGTGGAACACTCCATTGGCTGGCGAGCTTTCAACATCTTACTCATGCTACAAGAAGCAAAACAGAAAGTTGATTAAAATCCATCGACTCCTTGAGAAGTTACGACCAAAAAACCTCTAAAATAACACTATTTTGGAATTCAAGAGGGTCGGGAGTGATTCAGATGGTCGGGTGGTAGCCAAAAGTTTGTTCCTGCATGTCAATATCAATTTCCTACCCAACAAAAAGCCCATATAAATTCATCGACGGGTTTAACAGGCATGGTCAAAAAATATCTGATGGAACCAACAACTGGGACACACGGCAAACAAACAAACAGGCAGCCAGAAAAACATACAACACTTAACATACAGGATTATAGTCAAAAGAGATCAACCGTACGGCACAAATACCGTACCGGGAGCATGCAAGTACGATAGGTGCACGGTTTGTGAGCCGGTGGCGATCAAAACAATAAGGGGCACAAATAGGAATGGGGAAACATTCCACGAACCGTGAAGACGAAGTATAAAGGGTGCTCCACCGCGGCTCCCTCGTAACAGTATTTTTCAAGTCATAAAGCAGGCCATGAAAAACCCATTTTTCAAAAAATCATCATCGAATAATCAGCGTGTAAAATATTAAAATTGTAAACTACATATGGCAACTACGGCTCATTTGTACAAAGTTTAATATGGACTTGTGTAATTCACTAAGCTTATTTTATGCTTAATCTGCTTTTAAAACAGTTGCGAGAATTTGACTTACTTTTAAGACAATCTTTTCAAAATAGACATAAGCGTGTGCCAGAATTGAGGGATCCAAAGAACTCTGCAATGCATTATTATTATAAAACGAAACAAAGTAAAAAGTTAGATTATGGTTATATTATGTGCAAAGTTATCTAGCTGAATGTACATGAACTGTAAGGATGTATACTGATTCTCTATTCTGAAAAAGAATCTGGGTCGAGTTGTTTATGTAAGCATACTGGGTTTCACTCTGCCTGAAATAACCAATGTTCCTGCTGTGTTAAACGTTAGCCCCAATGTTGACTATTCGCTGGCCTAATTTGAAATATTTATGACGTTCTTTGGCTGTTGGCGACATGAAAAGTCATTTTTGTGCGTAATAAGTTCTGTCTCGAAGTAGCATTTAACATATAACGATAGGATGTCATGATTTAAGCAGTAACTGGAAGTTTAAATATGTCTTATGCGTATTTTTGGTTTTCATATTATTCAAATAACTGATTCTCCACACTGAGATTATAAAAATGTATATACGGCACAGTTTGATTTTAATGCTCAATACTGGTTTTGCTAATCAGAGACATATCTGGTGATTACAAACAATGGTTTGAAATTTTGTAATTATGTTCCTGAGAAATTCAATTTGTATTTCCAAGCTGTTTGATGTAATTATTGTTAAAATTACACATTACTAAGCCATACTTTGAGCAATATCGTACGATTAAATTTTGTTATATTACCTGTAACTTGGAAATACGTAGAAAGTGTCTAAAATTTGTATTTTCCGCAGTAGTTGTATCAGTAAATTTTACATGGCATGAGTTGTCCATTTGTGTGTATTTCTGTCGTTTGCGAGCATACCAATAATAATTTTAGCTCGGTTTATGCTTTTATAATCAATTATAGCTGGGTATATTTTAGTGGATTTGACTAAATTTTTAGTCAACATAGTATTTGTTGGAGTACCAACGGTCATACGATATAATCAACGCAACTGCCCCTTCGATCAAAAAATAATGAGCCAAAATCAGCTATTATGTCTCCGGAGACGACCAAAATTGATCTACGATGTTTTTGGATGTCCCTTTTCATTTACAATGTGATGCATAGTTGTCCAGCGTCCGTTACTTTGAAAGTAGATGGTTCATGCGGTATGTGTGTGGACTCGGGGGACGGTAAATATGACATATAGTGTCCGACTCTCAGCTTGAGCAACCCCATCCCGCTATATGGACACCCTAAAGATTTAATAACTTTATATAAATTGCAGTCATGGCCAAAAATATGTACCATCACGACAAATTAAATCGTAATCTTCGAAAATTTACTTTTAATAATTTGCAATTTGTTGTTCATGAATCAAAATTGAAATCTATTGAAATTTTTTGCATTTTTAACCATGATGACTGTACAAGAATATTGCTAGCACAATGGTACGAACAGAATATTAAGTTTCATTAGACCACGTACATAGAATTAAAATACATGACCTAAATATAAAATAATGACTTACTATTCTAGCGATCATAGTTGTAGCTAATAGCAGCTGTTTCCATTTACTTGGCTATAATTATTATAAACCCTATCGGTAATTTCCGCTCATTTTAATGGTATAAAGCAACTACAACAGTTGCTCCCTTTGTGACGATGTATCGTAAATATTATTACAAAAACGTGCTAATCGGCAAGATTGTTTTGGTTTGAGTATCAAATTTTACTCAAAAGCGTTAGAATTTTAATTTTAGATGCAACGTATAATTGAAAGCTTGAACATGCACAGTTCAAAGTATATCCACTGATTATGTAAAACAAAATTAGTTTGCACAGGTTTAGAAGATTGCACGTAAACATATCGATCGTTGTCCGAAATTTATTGACAATCAGTGAGTTAATGGAATGTCTGTTCCATTTTCAATTTTCTGAAGTTCAACATTTATCACTGCACAGAAAACTATTTTGCACATCACAAAATGAGTGCAACCTACATGAAACCTCGCTCGCAGACATTATATTGTCAATCTACTCAAAAATGAACAGAATAATATTATTATTAAAAGTACTCACTTCAGTAGCTATTTTGGCCATATCACGCTTGATACTTAGAAATTTGCTGTAGGTTAACTGAATGTCTGGAAAGCGCTGATGAAAATTTTCATTGATTTCCTTCTTTAGATCAGACGGATTCACGTAATCGATTATCGACGACTGAAGGAATGAAATTTGGACAAATCGATCAAAATATCAAAAAGTTCACTTTAATAAATATAATATAATAATTCGGATCAAATCTAGATAAAGAATATTAAATTCGCACCGTCTTATATAATAAAAAGAAAAAAGATCACCACAAATTTAATAACCTTTTTATTTAACTGTACGTTTTGCTCTGATGGTTATTAAACAATAACGAAACAGCTTCGCTCAAAAAACTCAGCTGTCAAAAAGCTCAGGTACCACAGCCAACAGATATTTTGCAAATGAATGATCCACTAAAAAGTAAGACTGGAATTTTACGGCCACATCATAGTACATTATTATTCAATGCAGTGGTGCACAACACTCTAATTGAAACGGAGCAAGCGATGCGAATGCATTGTCCACTGTGTACGCAAAAAGGAAAAATTGTGAAAATTTCATTTTTTGTCTGTCGGTGTCATTTATAATTCATTTTTCGGATGAACGGATTTCGATAACCTTTTTTGCTCCATAGCAAAAGTGACGAACATCTGCTCTATAGTTGAAAGCGAACAGCTCCTACCCCATTTTCGGGGTCGAAATAGCAAAGAACAAGTTTTTTGAGGGACCTTTGCCGAAAGGGTATCAGTGTTTCGCTGCCATATTTTCGCTACACAGGTATCACATCGAAAATAGACACCCTCAGAATCAGCTCATCAAGATCTACAAATTTGATGACATGACTTTTTTTGTGGGAGCACTTCCTGCGCCGCTGTGGTCAAGAATATAATTCGTAGGGTATTTTCCAGAAATGGCGATTTTCAGATTTCGTCGTGTTATTGCTTGTTACCTTATAATGAGTGCTAATTACGGTTATAAAGCACGCTTGATATGATGGGTTTGCTACCTTACTTCTTGATGGGTTTTCAAGGGTTTTATGATTGACGCACCCAATTTCCAAAATGTAGTGCGCTTTTATTTGTCCAATTATGCATCGCGTGCAGGCATCAAGAATGGACTGTAGAAGTCTATGAAGAGCGGTCTATATATTCAATGATTTGGTTAACTAGAGTTCCACACGCATATTGCATGCCATCTCAATGGGCTTAGGGTCATTTAACCCGATTTACCGGAATATAGTACGTCTTCAGATGTTTGTTTGCATATTGCGTACAATTCATCAAGAGTGTCTCTATAGATTTTTCGGTAGGCTGAATACAACGGGTTTGATTATCTAGAGACCAGCACAGATATTTGATGCGTTGGTAGTTGTTTTCTGTGTGTTTATTGTCTGCGCAAGTGTTACAAGGATTTTCAATAAGTTCAGGATTTAAGAGCTTTTAGAGTGGTACATACATATCAAACACAGCATAGGTGATCAAACAAAATAATTTAAAAATGAAACCACGCTCGCTCCGTTACAGCCTCACTTCTGAGATACTAATGTTATGCGTCCATCCATTAAAATGCGTACGCCTGGGTTGATCTTTTGTTAATACAGTTCACGATCGTAAATAAATAACACGAACAAATCACGATTTTCTAATATGTATGCGCGCATGCTTTGCGATTCAGCAACGCCTAGGCGCGGTTCGCGGACTTATTTTGCGATTCAGCATCCAGCATTTTGCTGACCGCTTTAATAAACGCTATTACCAATCGCGTTTTTCTCATACGCTGCTGTACAGCAAATAGCCCACGAACATTGATGCGATTCAGAATGTCATTCGATGAACATGGACAAACGTACAGAAAGACTATTCTAGAACACAAATTCATACGTACATGTTAGCGTTATAAGAATGCGATTACCAATGACAAAAATGTGAACGCGAATTTTTTGCGCTAATCAAATTCGTGATTTTGACAAATGAATAGCCTTGGTGTACGTACCTAAAGCACACTCACGCATTACTGTTCAATGAATGGACGACGACAATGTATGCACAAATAAATATTTTTATTACAGTGATAGACATGTACAGTACACGCCAAAAATGACCGTCGGGGATCGAGGAGTCTGGAGCCAGTGGTTAGCTCGAGGTTTTGAAACTATTTAATTAAAAATAAATTCTATTTTTAGAACAAATTTAGTTGGAACAAGCGGCAGTCGTTTTTGGCGGGTAGGGTAATTACGTGCCACGTCCGCAGCACAGGCGACACAAATTGATCAACTTTCAATATTGATAGCTCAAAATAATCTTTAAGAATTTCAGCTATTTCTTATGCAATTACTTAAAAGCAAAGTATGAATACATTACTAGCATTACTATCAGATAGCTGAAATAACTTAAATTCTTGTATTTCGGCAATTTAAGTGATCTTAAAAATTATCTACTTAAAAATTAAATAAAGACAAGTACCTGCTGTTATAAATCCGTATTAGAAAAATAAACAAAGAAAAAGGAATAACGGTACTACTTTGCTTCATTTTTGCACACAGAACTAATTTTTCACCGGTTCAGCCCACTAGAGATCGAGGTCTGGGTAGCCAGACTTATTGAAGAATTCTGGCCGACCAGTCCTGTTTGTGATCACGTGTCGCCGCGCCCGACCCGACCGGCGGCCCGAGCTACTAACCAAATTCTCACTTCTGATACACTAGAGTAAGAGCGATATTGTAAAATAAGGTTGGCCGCCAGTGGAACAAGCCGCTTTCAAGAAGTTGGTCAGGCCTGTTTCTCTTTACGAGAACGTCAGCAGCACCGAAACTGGTCAGGCCAAAATTTTCGCCTCTACCATATATTAATGTATCATAAAAACAATAATTTATAAAGTAACTTGCCACAAACGAGGGAAAAGTCATGGTCGTTTTATGAATACTAGGACCGAAAGTTGGGTAGGCTAAGATAGCAGGATCGTATAACACCTGGGACTGAATTCCTGCAGCAGATGAACTTGAAGCTGAAACAGAATAGTATATAACTTGAAACCACTGAAGCTGAACTCCAGGTGGACGCGTAATGTGCGTGCAGTAAAGACCTCTATGCATTTTGCAATCATGCTAAGCAAAAACCCCCATAGTTAACAATTCAAGTTATTACAAACATTATAAACTAACGCAACAAATTGACAGTAATTGTGATCAAAGCTTCTCAGTAATGGACTATTAAAAGCGTTCAAAGTCTCTGAGCGTAGAAGTGAAAAGAACGAAGCGGAAGAAATCGTACTTCCGCATAGTGGTGATATTTGACAATGGCCGATGTTTCTGAGTTTTAGACAAACTTTTGGAATTCCTTACCGTACTCGTCGAAAATGACTGTCGCATTTCGAGCGAGCCGCTCGCTCGATATTTAGAAGCTATTTAATCCAATAGTAAATTCTATTTTTAAAACAAGTTTGAGCGAGTGGCGATGGAGTATCGAGCGAGCGACAGTCATTTTTGGCTGGTACTGTAATTATTGTATTATTAGTACGAGTACCAGCCAAATGACTGTCGGTTGTCGAGACTAGATGTCGATTCGCTTGAAATAAATTTGTTCAAAAATAGAATTAATTTAAATAGTTTCGAAAGCTCGAGTGGGCCACTCGCTCGAAATGCGATGGTCATTTCTGATCCGTACTATGTTTAACTAATAAGATAAGAAAAGACAAATACACGGATATATACAGTACACTCTCTCCAGAGCATTTTGAACAAGCTAACACCAAACAGATTTAAACATTTATTTTTATGTGCGGACAAGTCTCATCATAATGCGTCTCGCTACTATGCGAACAAAGTTGTATATATAGGTTTTCGTGGCTCTCATGTTAATACACAGCTTTCGATATCTTGTCAAATAATGATTCCAGAAAAAAAAAATAACAAGCTGCATTTCTGGCGAATCTAAAAGAACCCCTTGGCAATAACATTGCAGTTATTTCCTAAGTGAGCAGATAACGTATCTTCACTATTATGGCAAAAACTAATAGAACAGCACCGTTTCTATATATTTTAAATGTTAAATACGATATTAATCAACAAGCGACACATTTATTTTGAATGCAATATAAGGTATAAAATATTGCAAATATAAATAATCTTTAGAATTCCGGGATGCTACATAATATACAAAGATCCAAATATTAATAATTTAAGAAAGAACTTGTTCCCTTCTGCATTGAGGAGGCTTCAAGCTAATGATTATTATTAACTAAAAACCCATTGGGCTTTCCAAACTGGCGGGTGTGGGATCACCTTGTATTTTCAATAATTTTCCCTGGCAAATACCGGGCGCCCCTCCCCCCTCGGCTCGGGCACTAAAAAAATTTTCGGCTTCCCTGGGTTAATCGTCTCTTGGCAAAATTTTTTGTTTCCACTGGCTAAATAACATTAAATTTGTACTGAAATTCCGTTTGACTATGATTTTTTTTAAATTTTTATTAAAATTTACTTCAAAATTGCAATAACAGCGTTTCAGTAGTATTTCTGACACAATTTTTAAAAGAATTTCTCTTGGCAAAATGTCTTCTGACAAAATTGGATGCCCTCTTCGGCTGGGAGCCAGAAGGATTCTAGTTCATGCCCCCTGGCGTAATTTATTTTCAGCGAATAGAGAGCTCAGTTTTATAGCCATAAATTACTGGGCTGCATAATGGCTTCCTTCGAGAGAGATCGTTGAGGTGTAATCGGCTGCACCGGGAACCCTAAATGTTTGGGTCTATCAGATGTTACATCCGCAACTGGGGTTGTCGCGTGTGCCTGCAGTTATAACTGGGGGCTTACATCGGCTCCGTTGCATGTCGCTTGCGAGAAGGAAGTAACAAATTTGCGTATGAAATTTCTTCCTAAAATATTAAATATTTAAATTGTATGATAGAAAAGCTTGCAGCAATGTGAAATACTAAGAAATGTTTATCCTGCGGAGAAAACTTGGAATTCCAAAGTACTGTTCTAAGCCAGCATTATACTGTTACGTGGTATAGTAGGAGATTATTTCTTCAACGAGAAAGACCGTGACATTTCAAAAGAACCAAACACTGCAGTACTAAGCATCCACCAAGCGTTGTTTCGTTAATTTACGGTTTAAAATAGAATAAGACTAAATACATTTCTACGACTGATACTATTATCTTACTTAAGGTACGTTTTACAAAGTCTTTAGTTGAGTTTCACTTTTGTTTTGTAATAGTTTTGAAAAGAATAAGTATTATGCTTGGAATACAGCTGAAGCAACAAAATTGGAAAATTTCAAACAGAATATTTTAACAGAAATTATGGCTCCGTTAGCAAGATTTTTAGGTTTGCTGCAACTTGATTCTGACAACGATTTTCGACGAAACTGTAATTTAATTTACTCCCTGATATTTATGATTATTATAAAATTGCACGAATTAAAGACGCATATTCTATAGTTGAGTTGCATGACTTGCTCAAGGCAATAATTATCAACACATCTGGTAAAAAGCAGCACCATTTCTTTCGCAATATCCTCTGGTATAATAACTCTTAACACATAGAGTGAAACGTTCTTCAAGCAATTAATTCGTAGTTTGAAAATTTCCACTAGCACTTTCACAAAAGTATCTTTTGTACGATTTGAAAATTTAGGGATACAAAATATGAAAATCACACAAGTTATGCCTACAAAAAAGGCTAGAAACTTTTAGATTCAACAGTTTAAAATTTCAGTAAAGTATACACAAACCATATTCATTTTGTCAACATACGTTTGGTTTCCATTCAAACGGAAATATACCAGTTATTGAATCTGGCGGAGCGGAAGATCGAGATCTTGACATTTCTGCTTCCCTGTAAACAAATCACAATGCATAATAATAATGTAAAGTGAAAATTATAATTACTAGAACCCCGTAAAAACAGAGATCTAGCAAACGATGTTGCTATAAAAAAATCAGCAATGTCAGACCAGGTATGAAAGTCGGCCGTCGTAAAAGGAATCAAAACATGGCGCACAGCTGCAACCATAATTTAATTAAACTTGAGCCTGATCATAGGTCAGTAGCGATTAGGGGTTAAGCCAAAACTGAATATTCAAGATTTTTATTGTTATTATCAAGAGTGCATCAAGGAATGGTATGACACTCCCTGCACTCACATATAAACCCGTGTTTGATGCGTTTTCGGCCTACCCACCCACCCCCTTGGGGGGTCGAGTCACTGACCCTCCCAGATTATGGGGTGGTAGCATAGTAACCGTCGAAAGTTGTTGCTCGGTAGCAACTCTTTTTTTTTTAAAAAGAGATCTTTTTATTTCCCCCTCTCTTACCCCTCTCCCCCTTCCTCCTTTTCCTTTTCCACTCCTCTCTTTTCTCTCCTACTTCCCTCCCACGCCAACCTTAATTCTTCCCCTTCTCCCTTCCCTCTCACTCACTACCCTACTACCCCACCAACAACAATTCCTCCTTCCCCACCTCCATTCTCTTCTCCTCCACTACTAATTTCCTTTTAAAAATCATCCTCTATCACACAAAAATACTTTCTTTTATCTTTTTTTTTTTTTCCCAAAAACTTTAACCTCTCCCTTAAAACTCTTTTATCAATAAAACTTCAACATTATTCTATAAAACTCCACTAAAATCTAAAAAATAAAAAACCACATCCAATCCCCACTTTTTTTTCCTCCTCTCTACCCCTCCCTCTTTTACTTCAACACTTTACCTCCCAAAAAAACATTTACTTTTAAAAAATTACACCTCACACAAAAACATCTACAACCCTTCCCACTACAAAAAAAAAACCTTTCACCAATTTCTCTTCTCCTCTCCTTTTTAAAATTCTCAATCATTCCACTCCTAAAAATTCACCTTACCTCCCCTTTAATACTCTTTCTTCCTTTCCTTTCTTCCAAAAATATCCCCTTAAAACCTTCTCCCTAAATCTCTCCCTTTCCAATTCATCACTATCTCCTCTCCAATAACCATCTCCCCTTCACCCCCCCCCTCCCTCTTCCTCTCCCTAAAATCTCTCTCTAATCTTTTTCCATTTTCTAACCTCCAAATCCCCTCTTCTAAAATCTAATTTCCCCTCCCTTTTACTTTCAACTCCTTTTTTTCTCTCTTCCCCCAAAATCATCCCCTCCCTTCCCCCACTCTCCTCTCTTATTTTGAACTTTTTTTTTTTTTCTTCATTTCATCCTCATTTCTAAACATTCCACTTTCCCCACTCAAAAATAAATCTTATTTCTTTCACTTCTTTTTCTTCCCTACTTTTTTTCCTCTTCCTCTAACAATCCCCTTCCCCTCACTCTCTCATTTTTCTCTTCTCCCTCCTCTTCTCTCCTATCTCTCTCTACCTAAATTTCCCACTTTTTACTCTTTCTCATTCATTTCTTCATCCCCAACTCTCCCTCCCCCCCATCTCCTCTCCTCATTTTATTCTTTTTAACAAATTTTTTCCAACCTACTTTCACATAATCACCATCTCAAAACAACTTCTTTCCATTCCTCTTATATATCACTAACTCTCAACATAATTCTAAATTTCACCACTCCTTTCACAAATATCTTTTTATATTATTTCTCAAATTATTTTTCCATTCCTAAACTTTTTTTCACTTTAATTCATAAATATCCAACCTTCTTTTCACTCTTTTTCCTTCAACAATTCTTTATCTCACAAATCAATCTTACTTCTCTTCCCTTAAACAAATCCATCATATATATTAAAAAATTATCTACCCCTAAAAACAAATCTACAACTTCTTAAAAAATCACAATCAACCTTAATCCCTCTAAAAAACAAAACATCCCACTCACCATATTATTACTTACCTATCATCATCTTTATTTCCAATTATTCATTTTTTTTTTTTCATCCATTTCCTCCCTCCTCCATATACCCTTTATCCCCTTTTCCCTCTTTCTCTTCAATCACTACCCTCCCAATTTTCTATACCCAAACTTTTACAACTCAGTCGAAATAAATTTTTTGTTTTAAAAATAGAATCTATTATTAAATTAAATCTCGAGCGAGCCACTCGCTCGAGACTACGTGGCTCGCTCGCTCGTAGTGCGACCCTCCATTTTCCAGCCTCTCTTTTTTTCTCTCCATCTTCCCTCCACACGCGACAAACACTTAATTTCTTTCCCCATCCATACATCCATTTCCCATCTATCTCACTCCACTACTACCCACACCAACAACATTCACATAACACTTCACCCTGTCCATCCTTTATCTTTTCCGAAGCTTGGGACGAATAATAGTTGGTAACTCCGCTTTTAACTGACAATATTTGTCCACGGAATTGCATAATATTTGAAGCAAAACCATAATTGACTATGAATTTACTAGTTTCTCCAAATACCAACATTTATAGCAGAACGGCATGAGCTGGGGTCCGCACAGGTCGTAACTGGTGGATTGTCCCAGTTCATCTGGGGGTACTCAGTTGACTGGGGGACGTAAAATACGGTAACCGTTTGAAAACGTTAAAAATGTGGAGGGGAAATTTTAGTCATTTTTAGACCAGCAGGGGAAAATTTGGAGGTTTTTAGCCAAAATTGGAAAAAAAATTCGCTTAATTTTTCAACCCATCTGACATGTCATTTTTAGTGGAGCAGGAAAGTACCTGGTGCCATGACCTGGGGGCGGTCGAAATACCGGAGCCTCTAGGTTCTCATATTTGGAGAAGGCAGAATTTAAGCTTTGGAGCCTCCGAATCTGGCTGGAATCGGAAGATATTCTTAAGTGGTAGACAACGGCTTTCTTAAAGTGGGTAATTATTTTTGTGTAACATGTAATAAGCTCGAAAGCTGAAACTGCTATAATAATGTTAGCTTCTCCTTTTAGATAATCAGCTCGGTCACGTAAGGATTTTTAAAGCGTTTCAGCTACAATAATTTCTTTTTTACTGTGTAACCTGTTGTTTGCATAACCTTGTATTTTGTATGAATTATTTTTATACAAAATTTTGTGAGACGGAAGATAGTAGACAAATTTCTGCTGACTTTGCTAATACTAGTGTTCTTTTTTCAGTTAGTTTGTGGAACCATGCGTGCTTCTGCTACGATGTTTCTTGTTGTTGTTAATGGCTGTCGTTTTTTAAAACTTGTGGTTCGACATATTGCTTTTTTCGGTGTCAGTGTTGAGCAAACCGTCTGATTTCGCAAATATTAAAATAAGCTAACGTGTCGAGGGGTTAGATGATGGCATGCGCAAAATTAAATATAATAGTTGCGGGAATTTTGGAATTGTGGTTTTCTTTATTTTCCTTAGATTTTAAGCCTTGGAACGTTTTATTCAGCTACTATAAATCATGTTGAGAAGTTTTTATTGACATAGACTAAGAGTTTTTAAAGGTCGAGACGGTTTAAAGCTTTTTGGGTTACAAAATAAATAAATCAAGACTCCTAAAATATGTATATAATGCTACTTTCACTTTGATTTGCTTGCAACCTCAAGTACCGTGCTATGATTTAAATCAGTGTAACAAATTCTCAAGTTAGTTGCTTTGCAGCGCTACGATAAGCTCCCTAATGATTCATTGGATGGTCTGGGTGATAGTGTCTATGATTGACAACATTGTTCTGTTTGGTTGCTGGGTTACCGCTTAAGCTGGTTTAGTTTCCGAATGACTATACCGTACTGGGAACAAATTGACGACCTGTTACTTGCTCAAACTTGCTCGTCGGAAAATGAAATTTTATAGTTCGTCTTTGTTCGCTCGCTGCTTGCTCGTAAGGCGACAGTTAATTGCGTCTAGTACTGAACCTTAAAAGTTTACCGAACTTTTTTGAACGTCTTTCTGCGATATACAATTTGCGTATACATACACGCCTGAAACTCGTCGCACTACGAGCGAGCGAGCCACGGTCAAGTCTCGAGCGAGTGGCTCGCTCGAGATTTAATTTAATAATAGATTCTATTTTTAAAACAAAAAATTTATTTCGACTGAGTTGCTACCGAGCGACAATCGTTTTCGACGGTTACTATGCTACCACCCATAATCTGGGAGGGTCAGTGTATCTCGACCCCCCAAGGGGGTGGGTGGGTCAGGCCGAAAACGCCCGCGGCATCAAACACGGGTTTATATGTGAGTGCAGGGAAGTGTCATACCATTCCTTGATGCACTCTTGATAATAACAATAAAAAATCTTGAATATTCAAATTTTGGCTTAAATTCCTAAATCGCTACTGACCTATGATCAGGCTCAAGTTAATTAAATTATGGTTGCAGCTGTGCGCCATGTTTTTGATTCCTTTTACGACGGCCGACTTTCATACCTGGTCTGACATTGCTGATTTTTTATAGCAACATCGTTTGCTAGATCTCTGTTTTTACGGGGTTCTAGTAATTATAATTTTCACTTTACATTATTATTATGCATTGTGATTTGTTTACAGGGAAGCAGAAATGTCAAGATCTCGATCTTCCGCTCCGCCAGATTCAATAACTGGTATATTTCCGTTTGAATGGAAACCAAACGTACGTTGACAAAATGAATATGGTTTGTGTATACTTTACTGAAATTTTAAACTGTTGAATCTAAAAGTTTCTAGCCTTTTTTGTAAGGTATAACTTGGTGAATTTCATATTTTGTATCCCGAAATTTTCAAATTCGTACAAAAGATACTTTTGTGAAAGTGCAGTGGTGAAAATTTCCTACGAATTAATTGCTTGAAGAACGTTTCACTCTATGTGTTAATAATTATTATACCAGAGGATATTGCGAAAGAAATGGTGCTGCTTTTTACCAGATGTGTTGATAATTATTGCCTTGAGCAAGTCATGCAACTCAACTATAGAATATGCGTCTTTAATTCGTGCAATTTTATAATAATCATAAATATCAGGGAGTAAATTAAATTACAGTTTCGTCGAAAATCGTTGTCAGAATCAAGTTGCAGCAAACCTAAAAATCTTGCTAACGGAGCCATAATTTCTGTTAAAATATTCTGTTTGAAATTTTCCAATTTTGTTGCTTCAGCTGTATTCCAAGCATAATACTTATTCTTTTCAAAACTATACAAAACAAAAGTGAAACTCAACTAAAGACTTTGTAAAACGTACCTTAAGTAAGATAATAGTATCAGTCGTAGAAATGTATTTAGTCTTATTCTATTTTAAACCGTAAATTAACGAAACAACGCTTGGTGGATGCTTAGTACTGCAGTGTTTGGTTCTTTTGAAATGTCACGGTCTTTCTCGTTGAAGAAATAATCTCCTACTATACCACGTAACAGTATAATGCTGGCTTAGAACAGTACTTTGGAACTCCAAGTTTTCTCCGCAGGATAAACATTTCTTAGTATTTCACATTGCTGCAAGCTTTTCTATCATACAATTTAAATATTTAATATTTTAGGAAGAAATTTCATACGCAAATTTGTTACTTCCGTCTCGCAAGCGACATGCAACGGAGCCGATGTCAGCCCCAGTTATAACTGCAGGCACACCGACAACCCCAGTTGCGGATGTAACATCTGATCGACCCAAACATTTAGGGTTCCCGGTGCAGCCGATTACACCTCAACGATCTCTCTCGAAGGAAGCCATTATGCAGCCCAGTAATTTATGGCTATAAAACTGAGCTCTCTATTCGCTGAAAATAGATTACGCCAGGGGGCATGAACTAGAATCCTTCTGGCTCCCAGCCGAAGAGGGCATCCAATTTTGTCAGAAGACATTTTGCCAAGAGAAATTCTTTTAAAAATTGTGTCAGAAATACTACCGAAACGCTGTTATTGCAATTTTGAAGTAAATTTTAATAAAATTTTAAAAAAAATTTTAGTTCAAAACGGAATTTCAGTACAAATTTAATGTTATTTAGCCAGTGGAAACAAAAAATTTTGCCAAGAGACGATTAACCCAGGGAAGCCGAAAATTTTGTTAGGGTGCCCGAGCCGAGGGGGGAGGGGCGCCCGGTATTTGCCAGGGAAAATTATTGAAAATACAAGGTGATCCCACACCCGCCAATTTGGAAAGCCCAATAGGTTATTAATAATAATCATTAGCTTGAAGCCTCCTCAATGCAGAAGGGAACAATTATTTCTTAAATTATTAATATTTGGATCTTTGTATATTATGTAGCATCCCGGATCTAAAGATTATTTATATTGCAATATTTTTATCGTATATTGCATTCAAACTAAATGTGTCGCTTGTTGACTAATATCGTATTTAACATTTAAAATATATAGAAACGGTGCTGTTCTATTAGTTTTTGCCATAATAGTGAAGATACGTTATCTGCTCACTTAGGAAATAACTGCAATGTTATTGCCAAGGGGTTCTTTTTGGGTCGCCAAAATGCAGCTTGTTATTTGTTTTCTTCTGGAATCATTATTTGACAAGATATGGAAAGCTGTGTATTAACATGAGAGCCACCGAAAACCTATATATACAACTTTGTTCGCATCGTCAGAACCATTATGAAGAGACTTGTCCGCACATAAAAATAATGTTTTAAATCTGTTTGGTGTTAGCTCGTTCGAAACTGAGACTCTGGAGAGTAGTGTACTGTATATATCCGTGTATTTGTCTTTTCTTATCTTATTAGTTAAACATAGTACGCATCAGAAATGACCATCGCATTTCGAGCGAGTGGCTCGCTTGAGATTTTGAAACTATTAAAATTAATAGTAAATTCTATTTTTAGAACAAATTTATTTCGAGCGAATCGACATCTAGTCTCGACAACCGACAGTCATTTGGCTGGTACTGTACATAGTAAAATAGCAATAATTACAGTACCCGCCAAAAATGACTGTCGCTCGCTCGAGACTAGATCGCGATTCGCTCAAATTTGTTTTAAAAATAGAATTTACTATTAATTTAAATAGCTTCGAAATATCGAGCGAGCGGCTCGCTCGAAATGCGACAGTCATTTTCGACGAGTACTGTAATAAATTCCAAAAGTTTGTTTAAAACTCAGTAACGGCCATTGTCAAATATCACCACTATGCGGAAGTACGATTTCTTCGCTTCGTTCTTTTCACTTCTACGCTCAGAATCCAACGCTTTTAATAGTCCATTACTGAGAAGCTTTGATCACAATTACTGTCAATTTGTTGCGTTAGTTTATAATGTTTGTAATAACTTGAATTGTTAACTATGGGGGTTTTTGCTTAGCATGATTGCAAAATGCATAGAGGTCTTTACTGCACGCACATTACACGTCCACCTGGAGTTCAGCTTCAGTGGTTTCAAGTTATATACTATTCTGTTTCAGCTTCAAGTTCATCTGCTGCAGGAATTCAGTCCCAGGTGTTATACGATCCTGCTATTTTAGCTGACCCAACTTTCGGTCCTAGTATTCATAAAACGACCATGACTTTTCCCTCGTTTGTGGCAAGTTACTTTATAAATTATTGTTTTTATGATACATTAATATATGGTAGAGGCGAAAATTTTGGCCTGACCAGTTTCGGTGCGGCTCACTTCTCGTAGAAACAGGCCTGACCAACTTCTTGAAAGCGGCTTGTTCCACTGGCGGCCAACCTTATTTTACAATATCGCTCTTACTCTAGTGTATCAGAAGTGAGAATTTGGTTAGTAGCTCGGGCCGCCGGTCGGGTCGGGCGCGGCGACACGTGATCACAAACAGGACTGGTCGGCCAGAATTCTTCAATAAGTCGGGCTACCCAGACCTCGATCTCTAGTGGGCTGGACCGGTGAAAAATGAGTTCTGGTGCGTGGCTGAAGCAAAGTAGTACCGTTATTCCTTTTTCTTTGTTTATTTTTCTAATACGGATTTATAACAGCAGGTACTTGTCTTTATTTAATTTTTAAGTAGATAATTTTTAAGATCACTTAAATTGCCGAAATACAAGAATTTAAGTTATTTCAGCTATCTGATAGTAATGCTAGTAATGTATTCATACTTTGCTTTTAAGTAATTGCATATAGCTGAAATTCTTAAAGATTATTTTGAGCTATCAATATTGAAAGTTGATCAATTTGTGTCGCCTGTGCTGCGGACGTGGCACGTATTACAGTACCCGCCAAAAACGACTGTCGCTCGTTCGAAGTAAATTTGTTCTAAAAATAGAATTTATTTTTAATTTAAATAGTTTCAAAACCTCGAGCTAACCACTGGCTCCAGACTCCCTCGAAATGCGACGGTCATTTTTGGCGTGTACTGTACATGTCTATCACTGTAATAAAAATATTTATTTGTGCATACATTGTCGTCGTCCATTCATTGAACAGTAATGCGTGAGTGTGCTTTAGGTACGTACACCAAGGCTATTCATTTGTCAAAATCACGAATTGATTAGCGCAAAAATTCGCGTTCACATTTTTGTCATTGGTAATCGCATTCTTATAACGCTAACATGTACGAATGGAATTTGCGTTCGCGCACAGTCTTTTTGGTACGTTTGTCCACGTTCATCGAATGACATTCTGAATCGCACATCAATGTTCGTGGGCTATTTGTGTAATATAGCGTACGAGAAAAACGCGATTGGTAATAGCGTCTTCACTTGGAAGCGGTCAGCAAAATGTGATGCTGAATCGCAAAATAAGTCCGCGAACCGCGCCTAGGCGTTGCTGAATCGCAAAGCATGCGCGCATACATATTAGAAAATCGTGATTTGTTCGCGCTCATCGCATTTACGATCGTGAACTGTATTAACAAAAGATCAACCCAGGCGTACGCATTTTAAATGGACTGACGCATAACATTAGTATCTCAGAAGTGAGGCTGTAACGGAGCGAGCGTGGTTTCATTTTTAAATTATTTTGTTTGATCACCTATGCTGTGTTTGATATATGTATGTACCACTCTAAAACCTCTTAAATCCTGAACTTATTGAAAATCCTAACACTTCGCGACAATAAACACACAGAAAACAACTACCAACGCATCAAGTATCTGTGCTGGTCTCTAGATAAGCAAACCGTCGTATTCAGCCTACCGAAAAATCTATAGAGACACTCTTGATGAATTGTACGCAATATGCAAACAAACATCTGAAGACGTACTATATTCCGGAAATCGGGTTAAATGACCCTAAGCCCATTGAGATGGCATGCAATATGCGCGTGGAACTCTAGTTAACCAAATCATTGAATATATAGACCGCTCTTCATAGACTTCAATAGTCCATTCTTGATGCCTGCACGCGATGCATAATTGGACAAATAAAAGCGCACTACATTTTGGAAATTGGGTGCGTCAATCATAAAACCCTTGAAACCCCATCAAGAAGTAAGGTAGCAAACCCATCATATCAAGCGTGCTTGATAACCTAATTAGCACTCATTATAAGGTAACAAGCAATAACACGACGAAATTTGAAAAATCGCCATTTCTGGAAAATACCCTACGAATTATATTCTTGACCACAGCGGCGCAGGAAGTGCTCCCACAAAAAAGTCACGTCATCAAATTTGTAGATCTTGATGAGCTGATTCTGAGGGTGTCTATTTTCGATGTGATACCTGTGTAGCGAGATATGGGCAGCGAAACACTGATACCCTTTTGGCAAAGGTCCCTCAAAAAACTTGTTCTTTGCTATTTCGACCCCGAAAATGGGGTAGGAGCTGTTCGCTTTCAACTATAGAGCAGATGTTCGTCACTTTTGCTATGGAGCAAAAAGGTTATCGAAATCCGTTCATCCGAAAATGAATTATAAATGACACCGACAGACAAAAAATGAAATTTTCACAATTTTTCCTTTTTGCGTACACAGTGGACAATGCATTCGCATCGCTTGCTCCGTTTCAATTAGAGTGTTGTGCACCACTGCATTGAATAATAATGTACTATGATGTGGCCGTAAAAATCCAGTCTTACTTTTTAGTGGATCATTCATTTGCAAAATATCTGTTGGCTGTGGTACCTGAGCTTTTTGACAGCTGAGTTTTTTGAGCGAAGCTGTTTCGTTATTGTTTAATAACCATCAGAGCAAAACGTACAGTTAAATAAAAAGGTTATTAAATTTGTGGTGATCTTTTTTCTTTTTATTATATAAGACGGTGCGAATTTAATATTCTTTATCTAGATTTGATCCGAATTATTATATTATATTTATTAAAGTGAACTTTTTGATATTTTGATCGATTTGTCCAAATTTCATTCCTTCAGTCGTCGATAATCGATTACGTGAATCCGTCTGATCTAAAGAAGGAAATCAATGAAAATTTTCATCAGCGCTTTCCAGACATTCAGTTAACCTACAGCAAATTTCTAAGTATCAAGCGTGATATGGCCAAAATAGCTACTGAAGTGAGTACTTTTAATAATAATATTATTCTGTTCATTTTTGAGTAGATTGACAATATAATGTCTGCGAGCGAGGTTTCATGTAGGTTGCACTCATTTTGTGATGTGCAAAATAGTTTTCTGTGCAGTGATAAATGTTGAACTTCAGAAAATTGAAAATGGAACAGACATTCCATTAACTCACTGATTGTCAATAAATTTCGGACAACGATCGATATGTTTACGTGCAATCTTCTAAAACCTGTGCAAACTAATTTTGTTTTACATAATCAGTGGATATACTTTGAACTGTGCATGTTCAAGCTTTCAATTATACGTTGCATCTAAAATTAAAATTCTAACGCTTTTGAGTAAAATTTGATACTCAAACCAAAACAATCTTGCCGATTAGCACGTTTTTGTAATAATATTTACGTTACATCGTCACAAAGGGAGCAACTTGTTGTAGTTGCTTTATACCATTAAAATGAGCGGAAATTACCGATAGGGTTTATAATAATTATAGCCAAGTAAATGGAAACAGCTGCTATTAGCTACAACTATGATCGCTAGAATAGTAAGTCATTATTTTATATTTAGGTCATGTATTTTAATTCTATGTACGTGGTCTAATGAAACTTAATATTCTGTTCGTACCATTGTGCTAGCAATATTCTTGTACAGTCATCATGGTTAAAAATGCAAAAAATTTCAATAGATTTCAATTTTGATTCATGAACAACAAATTGCAAATTATTAAAGTAAATTTCGAAGATTACGATTTAATTTGTCGTGATGGTACATATTTTTGGCCATGACTGCAATTTATATAAAGTTATTAAATCTTTAGGGTGTCCATATAGCGGGATGGGGTTGCTCAAGCTGAGAGTCGGACACTATATGTCATATTTACCGTCCCCCGAGTCCACACACATACCGCATGAACCATCTACTTTCAAAGTAACGGACGCTGGACAACTATGCATCACATTGTAAATGAAAAGGGACATCCAAAAACATCGTAGATCAATTTTGGTCGTCTCCGGAGACATAATAGCTGATTTTGGCTCATTATTTTTTGATCGAAGGGGCAGTTGCGTTGATTATATCGTATGACCGTTGGTACTCCAACAAATACTATGTTGACTAAAAATTTAGTTAGTTCTACTAAATTATACCCAGCTATAATTGATTATAAAAGCATAAACCGAGCTAAAATTATTATTGGTATGCTCGCAAACGACAGAAATACACACAAATGGACAACTCATGCCATGTAAAATTTACTGATACAACTTATGAAAATACAAATTTTAGACACTTTCTACGTATTTCCAAGTTACAGGTAATATAACAAAATTTAATCGTACCATATTGCTCAAAGTATGGCTTAGTAATGTGTAATTTTAACAATAATTACATCAAACAGCTTGGAAATACAAATTGAATTTCTCAGGAACATAATTACAAAATTTCAAACCATTGTTTGGAATCACCAGATATGTCTCTGATTAGCAAAACCAGTATTGAGCATTAAAATCAAACTGTGCTGATATACATTTTTATAATTATGTGGAGAATCAGTTATTTGAATAATATGAAAACCAAAATATACTTATAAGACATATTTAAACTTCCAGTTACTGCTTAAATCATGACATCCTATCGTTATATGTTAAATGCTACTTCGAGACAAACTATTACGCACAAAAATGACTTTTCATGTCGCCAACAGCCAAAGAACGTCATAAATATTTCAAATTAGGCCAGCGAATAGTCAACATTGGGGCTAACGTTTAACACAGCAGATAACATTCGCTATTTCAGGCAGAGTGAAACCCAGTATGCTTACATAAACAACTCGACCCAAATCTCTTTTCAGAATAGAGAATCAGTATACATCCTTACAGTTCATGTACATTCAGCTTGATAGGTAACTTTGCACATAATATAACCATAATTTAACCTTTGATTCTGTTTCGTTTTATAATAATAATGTATTGCAGAGTTCTTTGGATCCCTCAATTCTGGCACACGCTTATGTCTATTTTGAAAAGATTGTCTTAAAAGTAAGTCAAACTCTCTCAACTGTTTTAATAATCTGATTAAAGGCATAAAATAAGCTTAGTGAATTACACAAGTCCATATTAAGCTCTGGACAAATGAGCCCGTAGTTGCCATATGTAGTTTACAATTTTAATATTTTACACGCTGATTATTCTACTACTTATTTTTTTGAAAATGGGTTTTTCATGGCTGCTTTATGACTTGAAAAATACTGTTACGAGGGAGCCGCGGTGAGCACCCTTTATACTTCGTCTTCACGGTTCGTGGTACGTTTTCCCCATTCCGATCGGCGGCCCCTTATTGTTTCGATCGCCACCGGCTCACAAACCGTGCACCTACTGAACTTGCATGCTCCCGGTACTGTATTTTTTGTGCTGTACGGTTGTCCATCTCTTTTGACTATAATCCTGTATGTTAACTGTTGTACGTTTTTTTGGCTGCCTGTTTGTTTGTTTGCCGTGTACCTCCCAGTTGTTGGTTCCATCAGATATTTTTTGACCATGCCTGTTAAACCCGTCGATGAATTTATATGGGCTTTTTGTTGGGTAGGAAATTGATATTGACATGCAGGAACAAACTTTTGGCTACCACTGAATCATTCCAACTTCACTCTTGACCCTTTTGAATTCCAAAATAGTGTTATTTTAGAGGTTTTTTGGTCGTAACTTCTTTAGGCAGTCGATGGATTTTAATCAACTTTCTGTTTTGCTTCTTGTAGCATGAAGTAAGATGTTGAAATCTCGCCAGCCAATGGAGTGTTCCACCAGCAGGCAGGGGCTCGCCCCTGCATCCCCCGATGACTTAAAACACACAATTGGTAATATTTGGGCAACGGTGTGATGCATTTTTGGACCAACTGTTTTGCATCGCTTCTTTTCGCCTGAGGAACACGCTGAAATCACCGAATAACGTATCTTATGTGTCGGCAGTCACGATTTGAGATTGCGCAGGGAGGCGCTCCTCGAAAATTAACCATACAAAGTTTATTCTACAGTGGTTAAACAATAATTGCGTGTGCATTATGCGCGAGTAAGCTCCAAAGTAAACCCCCAACCTTGTTATTTAATTTGTATAAAGCTTGTTACGGAACGCTTTTTGGCCAATCAAAATTCGACGTAAAACTGTTTGCGACCACACTGCTTTAATCGAATGAAATTTAGCTATTTTCTGTTAGTGAAAATTCAGCTAACATTACCCAATTTTTGAGAACGAAAATTAATCGAATTAGAATTAATCCGGGTTGTAAGCGAACACCAAGATCTTAACTACAGGGTCGATTTGTGACGTCAATTTTGCGTCAAATTTGTTCGCGAACATTTCAGAATTAAATTCAAATATCATGAGCGAAGCGAATTTCTGCAAATTGAAAACGCGGAAATTTTGCTCGAACACAAGGCATAATTTCGGCACGTGGATAAATGATTTTGCCAATTTTTGGTTAGCGAAAATCCGATTAAATACTAGATCGGTTATTACAAAATAGGATGATTGGTAGGATCACCTAAAGTTTGTGATGCATAACATTTGCATATTAAAAATAGCAGTTTACACGGGTCTCTTTAATATTGCATGAATACTCAGGCGGTGTGGGTCGCAGGCCCACTCTGATATGTCACGGGCGAGATGTGCATTTTAGGCAGGCATTGGCGCTGATCTATGACTAACCGGACACGTGATTTGAAATGTGACTCATGATTGTCGAACTCTAAAAGCGATGCTGTAATTCAATGTTTATCTGAAAATGTTAAAAATAGCCTATGAACTTGTACTTGGTAGTGAAGCAGCTTAATTTGAACTAAAAAGGGCCAAAAATATGCAACGAGTTATATAGCTTGAATTATAACCGCACACGTTGGGGTTGAGCGTAAAAGAGGGAGAAATTTTAACATTTTAATATACGATTTTGACCGAAATTTAAACCACAATGGATTTTTAGCGCCAGAGCGCACGTTTGATTTTAATATTCAACTGCATAGATTTAAGATAAAGATTATGGTCAATAAATAAAGGGGACGCATGCGAACAGCTCACAGGTAAATCGTGAATTATTGAACGGATATTTAGTTTGAACAGTTGTCGGAAATATAAAGTTTTTCTGTAAATTAACTTGTATTTTTTCATTTCGGTGTGGCATTTTGCGCATATTTTATTTACGTAAGTCCAACAATTACTAGCGATTTGGTGTATAAAACGATTCTTTGCTAACGTTAGCGAAATTGTTTCTGTAATAATAGCTGAATGTCCTTCGAATTAAGTGTAAAATGTAGAATTAAGCGTAAAAGTATAAAATTAAGTTTGGTTTTGGCTAGTTCATTATCTGTTATCCTACTAGATTTTATTTTAATAAAAATATTTGCCGATGTATATAATGTCTATACGCCACTGTCAATGTTGTTTCATCAGCTTTTGATTGCATCAATTCCTGACAGCACAACACTCACTCATGTTTTGTTTTAAGGTGGCTAGGAGTATAAGTTTAGATGTGTGACGTTTTTCAGGCAATGATTAACAAACAAAACCGAAAAGTTGGTCGCCGGCTGCTTATTGTTGGCTAGCAAACTTATGGACATAAAGTCACAGAATCTTCAGACGGTGATTGAGGTAATGCTTAGTGGTATATGTGTAGTATTTTAACTCTCCCGTGTGGGATTTGCACGTTCGTAACAGCGAACATTGTGAAACGATTGTGCTAAAGGAGGCCGTCGCGGAACGTGTCGTTATTCACTCGTTTTCCGATGAAAATTACCTGAAACCGAGCGAAAGCTCCTAAACAATGAAGTGGATAGCTCAAGAATTTTGAAGCCAGACTATCTTGGTCGCGCCGAATTTGCGGTGAGCATGTATGATGTGATTTGATGCGGTAAACGGTTGATTTTTGCAGCAGGCAGATAATAGTGTAGGGTTACTAAGAAATTCAGTGTCAAGTAAGGATTTACTGTAAGAAACAGTTTCACTTCTTGCTACAGATGGATGGATGGCGTGTAAACCTAACAGCTTGGGGTCCACAGAAGATTTCGATGACTTACTGTATGGTTATGATAATCAGTGAGATTTAATGGACGTCATTCGCGACCAAGTTGTTTTCGTTAATTTAGTGAACGGTTTATAGTTGCGCTGTTTAAATTTATTAAATATTGATGCCATTGTGCCAGAGCGTGTGTTTCGTTTCCCTTGAGAATTGCAGAGTTTAATTTTTTTTTTAGAAAACGGAGTCGATTTTCCGTGTCTCGCGCAAAGACTTAATGACGTACGAGCTTCCTGTTGCTGTTGAACTTCAGTTTGCCCTTGTCCTCGTCGAAACTGAACTGAATCCTCACTCTTCAGAAAATATTTCACACCTAGAATAAATAACTACTATTGTACATTATGCAGCTAGCGAAGATATCGTGACTGGAAGTGAAAAATCGTTATAGGTCGTTTTATTATACTGTGTTACAAACTGTTGTGCTGAAGTAAAGGCATGAAGGCTTAACAGCATAGACCAGTCAATGCCACTCCAAGTATATATTAGCGAAGCTAGCATGCTATCATTTAGACGAAGCATTCATCGGGTCAGAAGTCTGATTGAGCCTTATGTACTGTGCTGCCGCCACACTCCGAAATGTTACTTCCAGTGATATAGCGGAGCGCCTCTAAGCTAGCTTGGGTTGCTGTGATCACCTAATTTCTGTTTTGCGCAGGGCTGATCTTCCTTGGTTGCAACATGCATTCGTATGATATCTTAGCACACACTCATGCTGGACTAACCAAAAATGACTGTCGCTCGTTCCATACCCGTTTGCAACTCGCTTGAAATAAATTTATTAATTTTTGAAATCTGGAAGGAACCACCTGTTCGGGACTCGCGCGAAATGTAACAGTCATTGCAAACAGCTTAAATATTTGGCATTTAATACGCGAACCGTTTTGTTCGAAAATATTAGAAATTCCAGGACTCATAAAGCCTTCACAAATTCATACCTAGTTCATGGGCTGTATTATTTTCATATCCTTTACTTTCATGATTAATTCTGCAAGACAGTTATTGTGTGTACATACGTATAATATTAGTAATCTAATAGTAAAATGACAGAATTGTACTACATATTGTAGGCGTTTTATAAATCATTGAGTGATTAGCATTTGTCCAAATTCTGAGAATTTTCCTTTTAATTATGCAGCTTTTTTAAATCTTCGAACGTTCATGTTTTATCGGTAAATCTCAGCCTTATCTACTAGTTTTCAAATTCCATTTGTTATATAGTGGCATTTTATGTATAAAATATTCATCTATTAGCTTCATAATAGCTGTTTTAGTTGTCGTTTCGGTTTCTGCAACCCAGTAATAGTTGAAAGGCACTAGGTTGATTTTCTATGTCATGCTGCAATGCATAATATCCTTAAAAACCTTAGTGGATGTTGGGTGGGTAGCATAATGCAAACATATTGTTGTTACGATACCAACTAGCTCCTTTTGACGCAGCAACAACTTGACCGTTCTGCTATTGTGCAACATAAGCTAATATTGTGGGGACAAAATTTTTGCTTCTGCTGTTGAGGGTGCGATAACGCCACTATTACTGTTACAGTAATATTTTAGCTTGTGCTATTGATTGCGTTATGTTTACAATAACAGTGTTAATGACCATGACAATATTGTTTTCTTACAACATGGTATGCAATAGCTTCTTTTTTAAGGATATTACGTCGCACCACTCAGCTTGACTTGGGCCGTTCTTTCCATAAGTCGAGATTCAAAAAATTCTCAACACACACCGTTGGAGATAAAATTCATGAATCAATTTTCCAAAATTCCTGAGCAGTATTAGCCAGATTCAGCTGAATGTAGTATTATCCTATAAAAATTTTGAGTCCAACGATACCAGGTTTGCACTGTATGGTGAAGGATTCACATATATATACGAGCTCAGGTTTTAAATAAAGCCACATATATATATATATACCAGGGCAAACGAAACCTAACAAAAATATATAACGCCTATATGCTTATCAACCACACGGCGGTCATACTAAAACTTGAACCCGTGGCCACAAGATTACCGGTCAGTAAATTTCTACAGAGCCACGGTTGAATTCACACCGGTCACAAATGTGTTAAAGTTTAAGTAAATATTTTGCTGAAAAGAAACTCAAAATTATTACAGATTGGCCAAAGCGGAGTAACATTTGTCTACAGGGAGTAAAAATTGACTACAATGGTGATTACAAATTATTGCTCAGGCAGTTATTAGGCACTGGGGAGTAATAATTGGACAGGTAGTTATTACTGGGTAGTAATAATCACCCCGTGTATCTGTCTGCACGGTTGTGTATTAGTTTATAATATAAATTAGCAATTCTGCAAGTCCGAAGTACGACTGCTTGCTGTTATCTTGTATATAAAAACGTGTACCAGCTCCTGTTTTACTAGACAACGGTCATGGCTAAGTGGGCAACGAGCTTGATCGTCAGTAATGGTTTCTTGGTGATTGGGATATCCGTGTTCGCTAAAGTCGCGTATTATTGCTTCAAGAGTAAAGTAACATCTTTGCGTTACTTATTTAATTCATGGGCCGTTATAACTAAATGAGTATGGATTCTGGCCGGAAGTAATGGTTTCGGCTTTAAATGTAGGTATGTACGGTCGTTACCTATTTGAACTGTTTCGCTCAGTGCGTTGTTGGTTGTACCATACACGGTTATAAAAATGGCTTTGTGGATGATGGGTTTGGGTGTCCTTTCGCCATATAGATTTAGTAAATCGAAAACGCCATAGCTTGTTTTTGGCTTAAGCTCTTGAATGCTAATGTATGCATTTGCTGTTTGCTTGAAGGTTTATATGTATATTGCATTTTATATCTATGTTTGATAACTTGTATCAGAATATCTTCATTATGGCCGGTATATCACCCATTTGCTCGAAAATGCAATCGCTTTATATGCAGAAAACGCCAGTTCAACGAAGAGAAGTTATGAGACGAGTATGGAAATTGGTCTGTATGAAAACAAATATTTGGTTTTGTTTACATTTGCTATGCTACAGTTTATCTGAAGGAAATTGGATTTATATCCATTACACACCAGGCTTATAAAATTTACAGTCGCGGCCAAAATTAGTGCATTCGAAATTTCGTTTAATCGAAATTTTGCAGATTTGAAATAGATTTAATTGCGCTAAAATCGAAATCTAACGAAATCGAAATCTATCAAAATTTCGTTTAAACGAAATCAATCGAAATTTAGAATAGCGACTGTAGTTATCAGCCGGCACAGAGATACTTAGCAGTTTTTGGCAAGCTGTTGTTTTCCGTTTGGATTTGTTAGCAAGGTAGGACTTTTGATTTTTAAACGCTAGCAACGCCCATGTCTCCGGAGTCGTACTATTTTAGCTTGGAAAAAAGAATAGCTTGGTTCGGAGGGTGGTAGCTCCTACCTGGACTTAGACTTTAGTATACAACTCATAGGACCATAGCGTGGGCTAAGAAGGCTTATGCTGAGGTGTACCCTATCGAGAACGGCATAGCACACATTTCGCAACGACTCCAAACGAAAGAAACATGGCGAGCCTTTATTAATTAAAAATATAGAGCGCAGTTAGCGAGCATATTAAATTTATCTGTAATAGTGTAAACGAAATGGCATTTTAACGTAAAATTCAACATAACTTTTACATGTTATTATCTTCTTTATTCACTGAAAATATTGCGGAGGCGCCCGGTTTCAACATGGGATATAAAATCTAAAAAATTTAAATTTAAATGTTAATGAAAAACGCGAAAAGTATTTAATCGCGTCAAAAACGTAAGCAAAAACTATTTTCTTGAGGTTAAAGCAAATTAGTAATTAATATTATTCCTTGTTTTAATCGATTTTGTTGCTTCGGCATGTGATCTTGCAAAAATACTGTCAAATTGTGAGTCAACGGTGGTATTTTTGCCGAGAAAAGCAAAAAAAATTGCCATAATGCATTAGTTTTCAACCGCATTTGCGAATAACCAGTGAACTCATAGAAAACGAAAAAATAAAATACAACTTAGCACTAATCTTCATGATATCAGCAACTTTACCAACGCTTTAATCGAACCGCTTTAATAAAATGTCTGTCTCAGTCTAATAAAATGGTCATTAAATGCGAGATGAAACTATGAATTTTACTTTTGTATCAATATTGTATTGTTTGTCGAGCAGGTTGTTCTGCTGCAAGGTTATGTTTCGCTACGCCAATTTTATTTATGCGTGCTTTGAAAACGACCCTACTACCTATTAGCGGAATACCAGTAACTTTCCTCTGGGGTAAGTATCAATTTCTGTGCCAGCTAAATAATTTTTTCTTTTCGTATATAAACTCTACAGACATGTAATGGTCAATTTTTTAACTCTGAGCTATCAGTATAAGTTTTATCGTCTTCGTTTTCTTTTCCATATTTCGCGATATATTCAATATCTGCGAAGCTCTTTGCAAATGCACGTTCTGTGAAAAAAGTTTTCTGTTGCAATTTAGCCAACTGCTGTTGAGCCTACTCCACGCATATTCATGGTGTTTTGGTACACTGTACAAAAAGAGCTCAGTCTCACGCATATTATATGAATCATTTTGGTGATGCCACGTTTTTGACTCAGCTCAGTCTCAAAGCACTATTTCAAAAGCTTTGGAAACCGAAACATAGAACGTATATTATTATCCTAACAATGTGTTATGCATAGCTGCATACGTTAACCTTCAGTTGCTTCTATAAAATACCACAGTTCCACCAATGTAGTGTTGGGTATGGTGATATCTCCGTGTTCGTGTATTTCTGGTCTCATGAACCTATTTCAAAATCTAACCCATACCTAGACTATTGGTGAACACCACAACAACGCATCCTACACTGCAAGTTAGAACTCCAATTGATGTACAGAGTGAGTCCAATTTGACCTTGGTTTTGGATATGACCATTTTCATATATTTCGGGTCTTATGGACCCATTTTATTTAATCCTGGAACCCTACTGTAATAACACGTCATACGCATTTACGTAGAGTTTCAGTCGTTCCATAAAATGAGCCTAATATTGCTTGTATATGGACATCAACTGTAGAGACACTACTGTTGTACATTTCAGGCATCGTGGGCCAAACAAAAGCTTCACTCTTTTTGCTACTGTAACAGAACCATTCTGGATCCTTACACGGTAGATTAACTCTTACCACAGTATAATGAGCAACATTCTTGAATTCTAGGATTGAGCCCATTAGAGTAAAATCACTGTTTATGAACCAACTTTAAGAACCCCTTCTCATAGGTGAATATATACGTGTGAGCATGTGTCTGGTCCAATAAGATTTTTTCTGATGAGTTTTAATTTTGATGAAATTAGAGTCATTCGTTGTGGATAATCGTGTATTTACCGTTGTATAACCACATGATGACTGTATATCTGCCATTGTATCTCTTTTATGTATGCCTTCAAATATCTGCACGTATGCAATTGTGTACTTACATGCTTACCATTGTGTGCCCTTGCGTTTGTTGTAATATAAAAGTTTTAGCGATGTGTTAGAGGGAATTATTCGCGTAGCTCGTAGAACCATTGTGGAACTTTCGAAATTTGGAGATAAATAATTAGCGATGTGTTAGAGAGAATTATTTGTGTATCTCTTACAACCTTTATGGAACTTTCGACATTAGGAGACTAGTAAACGTATTAAACTACAAAAAGTGGGCGGAGCAAATTGGGGTGATTTTAAAAATTGCATAAAATTAACTAATTAGCTAATTAATTAACAATTAGCATATGCGGCAAAGTGTTAGAGCGTTTAAAATGCCATATTGTGATCAGCGACATAGCAAACTCCCTTGTGCATTTTTTATCACTTATGAGCAGTTTGAAAATTTAAAAAAATTTAGCTAATTAATAATTAAGTACTAATTAGCTAATTGAGCGGAGCCAAAGTTTTTGTTTTCGGCAGAGATTGAAGATGGGCACTGTCTGTCAACTCCTCAATAACTACTGGGCTCATTTAAATTTTTTTGTTTGAAAGGCCTAATATTTTTCAGGTGGAAGACATATAGTTGTTGTCAAAATTTGCTTTAGTTAATTAGTATTTAGTTACGCGTGTTAGCCCATTTTTAGGATTTTCAAACAAAAATTGCTTATTTTTCAATGAAGTAAAGCTATGATTTTGGTATGTATATTAAATATCGCCGTGCTGATTCTGAATCTGGTGTTTATTATTATTCGAGGATACTAAAAATTGCTAATTATTTTTCTGGCTCAAAACTTTTCGGGCTTTCCAATGCGACCGTCTCGTCAAGATCAATTCAAAATTTACTAACTTATTAAAGAATAACTGAGTCACTTCTTGAAATTTGGGTATTGGTAAGCATTATAAATTATTTTATTAAGTATGTACCTGATATTTATCCATATAATAAGAATAATATTCCCCGGGATCTAGGATCTAATTTGAGGTCGGTACAGACCCGCTGTGCCCACCCTGAGTACATTAGCCCCATTATCAGTCGTATATCACACTAATTGACACTGTCAGTGTTCCGCGGAGGTCAGAAATGCTAATACTTGCGAAAGCCACATGGTTAGACAGTGGTCCGATTTTGGTTGAACAACCGTCGTTGGATAATGATTCACGCAGCACTGTGGTTGCCAATGCTGTTAGTGTTCGGGCGGCTGACCATAGTGTTCCTGTTCGGATAATGAATCCGGCTGGTTCCCTTGTGAAAATATATCAAGGCACACGGATTGCGGTTGGCACCAAATTGACGGCTGACCAAGAACGAGATTTGAATGTACAAGCGAGACTAGCGGACTCCTTCATTAACCTATTTTCTTTAACGGAAACAAGGTCGACGACGTATCCGCTTAATCTCAAAGATTTGGATCTATCCGAATGTACGTTAGCAGCAGTGATCAAGAGAAGCTCAAATCGTTGCTTTATGAATATTCAGATATCTTTTCCAGTAGTGATCATGATTTAGGTATAGCACGAAGTGTGAAGCATGAAACAGACATCGGCAGTGTTCTTCCGTTTCGACAGAGACCTACAGAACACCTTTTGCATTACGCGAAGTTGTGTGTCAGAAGATAAAAGTTATGCTTAAAAGTGGTATAATCGAGCCGTCGACTAGTGAATGGGCATCACCGATTGTACTGGTACCGAAGAAAGTTGGAACGTACAGATTCTGCGTTGACTATCGCAAACTAAATGCTATCACACGGCGCGATAGTTATCCGATGGAACGAATTGATGATGCACTGGGATCGCTCGGTAATGCAAAATATTTCTGTTTATTGGATATGCAAAGTGGCTATCATCAAATTGAAATGGAGCAAGGTAGTCGTTCAAAAACAGGATTCATCACGTATGATGGTTTATTTCAATTCGCAAAAATTCCTTTTGGTTTGACAAATGCACCAGCTACATTTCAGAGGCTCATGGAATCTGTGCTTGCTGGTTTGGACTGGAAAGTTTGTTTGGTATACTTGGACGACATCTTGGTGATGGGTTCGACCGCCGATGAATTGCTGTCACGTTTGCAACAAGTATTTCAAAGACTGTGTTTAGCAAATTTGAAGCTCAAGTTGAAAAAGTGACACTTCAGTAAAGAAGCAGTACCGTACTTAGGACATATTCTGTCGAGAGATGGTTATTTTCCGGAATGTTCTAAGGTGAACAAGATTTTGACATGGCCTATTCCTAAAAATGCAAAAGACGCGCGGAGTTTTATGGGTCTGGCGTCATTATTATAGGCAATTTGTTTGGTGTTTTGCAAAATTAGCCGATCCGTTGCATTCGTTATACAAGAAAAACGTGAAATTTAAGTGGACGCCGGATTGTCAACAATCGTTTGATAAAATTAAGAAGTTGCTAACCACGGCACCAATATTGGTCTTTTCCGACTTCACAAAGCCATTTACGTTACAAACGGACGCCAGTGACACCGCAATAGGAGCTGTCCTTAATCAAGAAGCCGCGAGCAGAACATTGACGAAAGCCGAAAGGACTACTCCGTAATCGAACGAGAA
The DNA here is from genome assembly GCA_030248225.1 of Trileptium ribeirensis. NCBI lineage: Eukaryota > Metazoa > Nematoda > Enoplea > Enoplida > Thoracostomopsidae > Trileptium > Trileptium ribeirensis. Next base: position 7,121 of record JASANE010028756.1, on the reverse strand, counting down.
GCGTTGTCCGTGGTCTGGGCGATCAAATATTTTCGACCATATCTTTATGGACGCCAGTTTTCAGTCGTTACGGATCACGAACCACTTAAATGGTTGTTAACAATGAACGATCCGGATGGTCGAGTTTGTAGATGGAGCTTGATGCTTCAAGGCTATAATTTTAATATAGTTCATAGGCCCGGAAAAGAAAATCGGAACGCTGATGCACTTTCACGAAGGCCCGATAGCAATTATCCAGATATCGAACTAAAGACCGATATTTGCGAATATTATTCTAACTTGGCCAGCCCGAACACAGAAAGTATAGCATACGTTAACGTAACAACGTCAGAATTGATACCGCTCACTTCAGAGAACAAAGAGACTGAACAGGATGTCATTCGGGAGAAGCAGATAGCTGATAAGCTGGCTAGTGACATGTGCAAGTCAATTTCAAATCTAGGGGAGTGCGATTGTGAGCCGTGGTTTATTAGGAACTGACTGCTCTATCGGAAAAGTAATGTACATCAACAAGAACAACTTTATATACTGGAATCTTTGCGAAAAGATATTATGGTGGCCTGCCATGACCATCTTTTCGGCGGGCACCTAGCAATTTGTAAAACTTACAAGAAAGTTACTGAAAGATACTACTGGCCGACAGTTTATTCTGACGTTGTGAAATGGTGTAAAAAATGTCTGAGTTGCATTACGAGGAAACCACCGAAAGCTAAAACAATACCGCAATTGCAACCAATTGCAGTTGAATATCCTTGGCATATGATAGCATGTGACATACTGGGTCCACTTCCGAAGTCTAGCGCTGGCAATATCTATATTATCGTAGTAATGGATTATTTCACGAAATGGGTCGAATGCTGTGCGTTAAAGGACACGAAAGCTGCAACAGTGGCGAAAGTTCTAGTGGAACAAGTGTTTTGTCGTTTCGCAGTACCGTGCAAATTGCTCACAGACAAAGGTCGCAATTTCACATCTGAATTGATGATGGAGACATGTCGGTTACTTGGAATCCAAAAGTTGTTCACGACGGCGTACCATCCTATGTGTGATGGTATGGTCGAACGCTTTAACAGAACATTGGAAACGATGTTAAGTCTTTTCACCAACAGCAGCCAGTCGGATTGGGATGAAATACTTCCTTACGTGTGTTTTGCTTACCGCAGTAGCGTTCATGAATCTACTATGGAATCGTCCTATTACTTGAATTTTGGGCGGGACCCAGTTCTGCCAATAGATCTGCTCTACCGAAATCAAGTGTCGACTACCGTACAGGACTATGTTCCCGATATGTCTCATCGATTAGTTCGATCATGGGAAGTAGCGAAGAAATAGGTTGCATTGACACAAGAAAGACAGAAGTCGCAGCACGATAGGAGAGCCCGTACGTTGCCATTCGTAGAGGGTGATCGTGTATATCTACATGTTCCCACCGTAGCAGGAAAATCGAAAAAGCTAGCGAGACACTGACGGGCACCTTACAGCATAGTTTAAATTTCCGAAGATGGAACTGGAGCGTCAATTGAACCAGTGGTAAAATCAACAAAATCTGTGGGAATGCGTGTTAATGCGCGACGTCTCAAATTAGCTCCCACAGTATCTTGTCAGCGAATCAACTACAACACAGACGATAATTTTAACACAGAAATTGAATCTAAACATAACGTTTGCTATCGTAAGACGGACAATGACAGTGCACAGGCTGAGGAAACAGGGGAGGAACTAGTACCGCATCCTAGAATTGGAGAGCTAAAAGATAGTAATTCGGAAAATTGGCCGCAATCTACTGCAATACACACAATAGATGATCAATTACAATCATGTTGGTTTAAACGCAAGAGGGCTTTCGGAAAGTAAACAGTGGAATTAAGTATAATTTGCGTCCGAGGAAATATAAATACTAGCTACGTATACAAAAATTATCTATAAAATAAACCATAAAGCTTAAAACTTATACCTGTCTCCTATATATTCGTATGTATTTATATATTTCAGCTATATAGTATCCCTGTGTTACTTATAGTATTGTTACTAACGTTAATAGCTATAATCTTGGCATACGATTTTGATTAATAAAATTCTAACAATACCAAACACTACACTGTCATGGACAGCGACGGTGAACAGGATAATATTATTGATTTGTTGGAGCCAAACGAAGAGCGTGAATTCTTTGCAAGTTTGCGTCTGCCATCTACGATACAATTAAATCGGTCTTTGGAACATCGTTTGGTATTGAAAAGTTCCACAGAAACAATATGCGGTGGATCATTATTTACCAGCAGTCTATCCTGATCCGAGGTCACAGAATAATCAGAAACCAAGGACGTGTCCAGTCTCGCCAACCGATGTCGGTCTTCGATCTCCAGAACGACCGTCTAGCCCTAAACTCTTAGATTACGGCAATAGTGTTGACTCAACAATTTCGCGGCCGCCAGCACGTTTTCTCACCGACGGTAATAATACATTTAATCCGTATGAAACCAGTTTTTACTGGAAAACCATACCGAGGGTCGCAACAATGAAACTCACTGATCCGCGCGATCGTTACAAAAGGCCGGTTGCGCCACAAACATTAAAGTTGCCACGTTTTGCAAGACGATTGATATTCTTTCTACCAATTACATTTTCAATACAGCAAGAGGCGACAGATATTCCACGTGATCCACGAATAAACGCGTTTAAACCAGAACTTGAGTTGCCACCATGTGCAGAAAATTTAAAACGTTCTTTTTTGCTACCAGCATATGAATTGGAATTTCTGTCAGACCGGTGCACACCGTATAACTCAAATATTTGTCGTATATACAAACAACCTAATGCCGAAAGTAATCGATCAACGGAGTCCGACATTAGTGCAGTTCAAGTTGAAGTATCGCAAGTCATAGCGCAAAGTCCGAATTTCATAGACGGTTCTATATACATCGCGTCATGGATGGATCAAGCTAGCACAAGCTCCGAGCTACCGAGTTCACAACGACATTGTTGACCGAAGAAGCGTCGAAAGCAAATGGGGGCAGGCGCCCGTCAACGTCAGACGCAAAAGTGGCTAGAAAAAATACGAAAACGGGCAGAGCAATAATGGAAATTGACAGTTGGCAATATTATTTCTCGGGACCGAGGACGGTCCCTGAAATAGGGGGGACTCATGTAGTGTTTCACCGACTTTATTATTACTATAATTATTATTATTATTATTATGATTATTATTATTATAATATTGTTACTATTAGTGAATTATAAAATATCGGCAGTGTTTTTGTGGGCTTTAGAAATGTCAGTTTAAAAATAGAGCATTGTTAGATTTGTAGCCACAACATTTTTGACAATATATAAACTTGGTTGTGCTAGTCTGAGTGCGCTCATGAAGTTTTGCCGACTCGTGCTTAAGTAAATTGCCAGTGCTACTACATTGTAATAATTTCGTATTTCATACACTCCAGCCGTTCACTGCTTGAACGTGTGAGTTTTCTTAGCTTTAACTATATTGTAAAAGTGATGTTCATTGCTTGAACACTGCCTAGTTCACTTGCTCGGCTCGTTCATTGCCTGAACGACCTAAGCTACGCGTTTACTGTTTGAACGACACTGACCACGTTGTAACAATAACATAAATTAAACTAGGAAACCTGAATTTTCGTGTACCATATTGTATCATATTATCTGTACATATGGTCTAATTTAGTATTGGGTCGTAGAGCATAGCTTATCTTCCGGTCAGGGTCGCGCACGATCCTTTTTGAAAGGGGTCTTAGTCGTCGGAGACCCCAGTGTAGGCATGAACTCTGATCATAAGCAAACTTAACTAGAAAACATTGTTCCAACCCGAATAATTAAGTCCGAAAATTTCCATTTAAAAACATAAGAGATGAAACAGGTCCGTTCCGGCCCGTTACGTTTATTTTACAGGTTTTCGACGCTAAAATTATCTAAACGCGTCCCAAATCGAACCAGACCGAGTTAACGGGAATCAGGTTTCAGGTGCTGCGTGGTGCCATGGTGATCGATGATTGCGTTGCGTATTTTTATTTGTTTTGTTTTGCCATTGCTATATCTTGCCATTTATATAATCTTTGTCATTTCATCATTTATTGTACGATCGTCTATATTTGGACAGGCTCATGTGAGCCCAGAGGAAATCGACTTCGATTAAGTTGTGCAAACCCAGAAACACAAGGAATTAAGTTGTGCAAAATCAGAAAGCCAAGGAACGTGGGAGAGTGTTTAATTAGCCATGACCGACAACTCGAACGGAACTAGACCACTAGCCCCTATTTCCCCATTGAAATTTCAAATTTCCGACCGTCCGGGAATAGGAGGCCACTGGTTGATTGAACCAGACCATTACCGCACAAGTAATCAAAATCGAAAGTATTGATTTTACCTGGTTTAAGCTTTACATGACGCAATGGTCGCGTAGTTTCCGATTACTCGGAAACAAAGGACACCGGGCCTGTTTGTCAGCCCGTAACCGTCCAACGGTTGGTATTTCCCGAAAATGCCACGAGTACTTTTCAATAGAGAATTTTTTAGGGCTTTCGAACGAGCTCAAAACATCACAAATCGCTGGGGGATTTCACGAGATATCTTGGGGACAAACAGGTGAACGCTCAAATAACAGTCATTACTTACGCTAGGTTTGGCTAGTGACCATGGTTCCGAGTGGACACGACCTAGGCATATATGGATATATAGTTATGTATATATGTATGTGTGTGCACTGTCTGATTTTCGTGTATCGGCACGCCTGTTTTTTCCGCCTCACCGTGTAAACCTTTTTATATAGTGTCCTTTGACGCCCCGAAACTGACTGACCAGCGCCCTCGTAACCGGATTTTCTTTTTACCGCCGAACCATCGTGTGGAAGTATGCGTGTTTCTAAGCAACTTACCCATTGAGACATCTAACGAGACCAGACGGGTCTCAACCTGACCAGTCATCCCGCTGCTATATAACTTATTTCGCTGTTTTATAATGCACCACGAAAATTCAACATAAAATTCTGTCCGTTTGCACCAACTCCGTACTTGACCCTTGACCCTGAATGGGCTCAAGCGACCCATCATTCTACTAGCCTGCTCTTGGCAAACGCAACGATATACGGCGGGTCTCAGCCCGCCTCCTCGCTAGCTCACTATAACCCGTTAAAGTGCCCCCAGCTCGGAACTCCGACTGCAAGTGGGTACAAACCAACCGAAAATTTATACCTAACTCAAAAGTGAGCAAATCGCCCCTCATTGTATTCACCACGGCAAGGCCTCTCCAAAAATGCCCGGCGGGCCTCCGTCCGTTGCCTCGTTGACACCGGACCGCCGACCAACGCGCCCCCACCACCAGTGACACTCTCTATCTGTAATGATTTTAGTGCCCCTCTAACCGCTGCCGTTAAGACCGGGAAATCCCTTTCCAAGGCGAGTTCAACGATGCCCGGCGGGTGTCGCTCTGCCCAACCGTTAGCGCGAGAAAGCCCGCTGAAACCCTGTATACTAATATATGTCGGAACCCAAAACTGGGTCCCGACCCGCCACTACGTCTACCCCCCCTTGTGTTTGGTATCGTTCGGCCCCGTTCTTCGTCCTGGGACCGAATTTCACCCCAGCCCCTCGAAAATTCCCCGGGAACCCCTGTCCCGCCTAGCTTCCCGTGCCCCTTCTTTTCCGCTTTTTCTTTTCCACTTTTCTCTCTCTCTCACCGACGTCTTTGGTCGGTTGTCGCTGATGTCGTCGCTGTGGCTGTGTTGTATTTGTTGCTGTTGTTGTGGTTGCTGTGTTGTTGTTGTTGTTCTGCGTGTTTCTGGTGTGAACTCGAGCGACCTTTCTGTCGCTCAGGTCGCCTGTGTGTCTCATGTGTAGTGTGTTTATGTGTTCATGAGTATTGTATGTATATGTGTATGTATATAGGGATATAGACATATGTGTATATATAAAGTATATAAGAACATGACGAAAAAAACAGGACATACGGGGACGAGACGTACAAAACGACACTAAAATTGTAAGTTTTACGGACGGACTGGACAAGGACGACTAGGAAAGACGGGTTGCATGTTTAGGGCCCTCCCGTGAGCTCCGGGAATTCCTGAATAGGACCCCCGATAGATCAAAGGGTACATGGGAATGTGCTGCGCCCCCAAGCAAGAAAAGGAGCTCATTCCTGCCCTACGTCCCCCTTATTAACAAAATGTTGTTAATAAATTTTAATCAGCGAATTTTATCTATGATAGCTACGTTTACCACTATAAATCGTTTTTCTTCTCAATTTTTGTAGAACATATTTAATACTAAGTGCTTCGGTGAAGTCATTCCGAACGATCATTAAAATTGAGCTTCATTAAAATTATCTATTTCGAAATCGAGCTTCATTAATTTATTTGCGTCGAATACAGCATCTTTATGGCTGCTGTGATGGCAGGCAGGGATAGTTCAGTCCGTTGAGTACGGTTGTGTTCAAGCCCCACCACAGCCCAACTTTTGAGGAGATACAACACATTACATTTGGAAAGTCACCCTCACACTTTTAGCTTGGATATCGCCAAATGTAGTACAAGTAGCAAGTAGGAGACAATATCTTTGCTACAAAACAGCATAATAGGTTACCAATCTTTTCAATAAATTTGCGGAATTATGCAAATGTTGCGGATCTCTCGAAATTACTACGCTAAACGCCCAACGGTAGTTTGGAATTCTGTAATTAGGTCACACTATATGACTTTGTTGTGTCGGTAATCTTTTGATTTAGATTGTCCACTTGTTTCTTCATATCCTTCATATTTCTATATTGTAATAACCGGTGACGCAGCTGCATGGCGCAACTTCCTAACACCATGCCCATACGACCCCGGCTATCGTAACCTCGAGGGTGGACCGTGATTACTAAATTTTGAACCTATTCTTGGTCAGACCCAAGAAGTTACGCAGCTTAGCAGGCCGCAGGCGCGCTTCACGGGGTGTGTTCCGACCCCGCCCGAAAGGTTGCGCACGTGTCTAGTATCGGGTATGATTTCTGAGGTCCCCCAGGGAGGCTAGCACCGACACCTGCTCGCAGGTCATGGAGCTTAGCCGCTATTCCCTATCTTAGACTCAACGGAAGTTGTTAAGATCTATTTTAGCGTAGTGAGTTTTGAA